>PVIH01001828.1:129353-188865 GCA_004025045.1 Sigmodon hispidus
GGGGGATGGGCAGTGGTGGCACACTCCTATGATGGGGGATGGGCAGTGGTGGCACACTCCTATGATGGGGGATGGGCAGTGGTGGCACACTCCTATGATGCAGCCCTCAGGAGTCAGAGACAGGCATCCAGAGCTGCACAGTGAGACTGTGTCTCAAAAAGAAAAAAAGAAAAAGAAAGTTGAGGGCTCCATGTGTGCTAAACAAGCACTATACCAACTGAGCCATGCCCTTAGTCGATGCCTGTATCTTCTCAGCCATCAGAGAAATGCCACATCAGGGGCACCGTGTGACAGATCTTTAGGTGTCTGAACTATGCCTACAGAGGGAAGAGAGGTGCATTTTACCTCTAAATGCTTTCTGGACAGTCATGTACTTCTATACATGATGCCCTACGTGATTTCTTTAAATCCTAACAAGCAAAAGCTGCTAGGCTGGGGCACTTGGATGAAGCAAGCTTGGTTTGAGGGCTTAAACATCCAAGGTCTTCCATAAGCACGTCTCAGGCACAACAGGCCAGTCATGAAGAGTGACTGGAACCATCGCAGAGTCTTTTTCACTATTGTCATTTTCTCTGAGACAGGCTCTTACTCTTGCAGCTCAGGCTAGCCCAGGACAAGATACCCAATCCCCCTTCTTCAGCATTCTGAGGATTCATACCACAGGGGTCAGCCACCACCCATGGTTTCATTATGGACTCTTGAGTAAGGAAGAGATCTTCAAAAGAATTTAGTTCACTTGAAAGTCTGAGGCAGATTGGTTGCTACAAGTTCTAGGATAGCCTGGTCTACAGATGAAGCTGCAGGCTATATTGTGAGACTTTAAGAAACCAAAAAAGAGATAGCATGCCTCGCTCATTTGGAAAGCCTCCTTAAATACTCATGTGCATATCTACTGTCACATGCTATGGCTAGATTGAGGAGACCTCAGAGACAGTTTTCTTCCTCCAAGGAGCTCACAGGATTAGGGAACAAACAAGTCTGTCACTTATAATAGGTGGAATTAGGATTGTGAGAGTTCAACTGGCTGTGGTGAAGTATACGTGTAATCCCAGCACTTGGGAGGCAGAGGCAGGAGGATCAGGAGTTAAAGGCCAGCCCGGACTACATGAGACCCTGTGCCAAAACAGACAACTTGCACACAACTGTGACAGTTATATGTAGAGTGTGGGGTGGCAGAGGAGGGACCATCTCTGCTTGGGAAAGAATCATCCAGCAGTTGAGCTGGGTGTGGAAAGATAAATTGTTGACCGGGAAAGATGGGCTGGGATACAGGATGAAAATTCCAGTTTTCAGGCTCCTGTTCTTTCAGTACAGGGTTGGTACCACCTGGTTCTATGTCAGCTGGACATAAGCTAGGACATCTGAGAGAAGGAAACCTCAGTTAAAAAAAAGCCTCCCTAAGATTGGCTTGTAGGCATGCCTATAAGGCATTTTCTTAATTAGGGCTTGATGGGGACTGGCTGCCCCTGGGCTGGTGATCTTGGGTTCTATAAGAAAGCAGGCTGGGAAAGCCATGAGGAGCAAACCAGTAAGCAGCATCCCTCCATGGCCTCTGCATAGCTCCTGCCTCCAGGATCCTGTCCTGTTTGAGTTCCTGTCCTGACTTCCTTCAGTGATGAACAGCAATGTGGAAGTGTAAGCTGAATAAATTCTTTCCTCCCAACTTACTTTTTGGGCATGGTGTTTTATCCCAGCAATAGAAACCCTAGCAAGACATGGTTATTTCCTAACACCTTGAGATGGCTTTCTGAGGAAACAGGGGAGGAAAGGGTGCCAGGTCAAAGACTTCAAAGGCACTGATGAGACAATGAGAATTCTTCTGGCCTTGGCACAGCCTGCTGGAAACTGGGTGTTGGTGGCTAGTTAGTGAGAAGAGAGGCGGTTTCTATCTGACTCTCCATCACAGCCTGGATGGCACCAGAAGCACAGTCTGGGGAATATGAACATTTGCTTCCTGACTGTGTGAGGCTTACTCATGGGCAGAGAAAGTGCTTTCCAGACTTGCTGGTTCCTGCCATCTGGCACAGGGTACTCAGAGGAAACCAGTGTCTTAGCACAAGGCAAACCCAACTTAGGAGAGGTGTTGCATTCAGCGTGCAATTAAGAATGATGACTAGCTGCTAAAATGGCATTTGGAACCATTTCCGTTCTTTGGATTGGTCCTTTTTGAAGGTGAACAGACAAGACTTTTTAATATTATTTTAAGAGTAGATACCAACATGGAGGAGAAAGGATAGTTGAGGAGTTACTTCCTGAGGAATGTAGCATTGGCTCTGTCCTAAAGCTGGTCTAGTTTAAAACATATTGGTCTCCTGGTCTGGTGGCACAAACCTGTAGTCTACCTACTTGGGAAACTGAGGCAGTAGGATGGAAAGTTCAAGGCCAGTCTGGGAAACTCAGTGAGAGTATTTTCAAAATAAAAAGTAAGCAAGGTCTATAGATAAATAACATTTCCTACTGTGTGCAAGGCTCTAGGTCTAATCCCCAATGCTAAAAGAAATCAAATTAAATTAAAAAAATAAAAGATTAGTAGAGAAGTGTCTCCTGGGGTCAGTACTCATCCTCAGTCTAGAACACAGAAGTGAGGATCACTCCTTGGCACAGCAGAGCATGTGGAAGACACATGGGTGGAATGGAATCTGGGCAGGCAGAGGGGCCATGTGTTGGGTGTTGGGGCAGGGCTAGGGCAGTAGTGGAGGCAGAAAGTGCTTCGGGTGCTGCCAGAAGCCAAGGAATGATAGATGGACTGGTAGAGGGATGAGGGATGCTACTCTGAGGGTCACGCATATCAAACAGAAAAAAGAGCCAAACTCAACTTGTAGACAATACTTCTCTGCCTTCTTTGGTTGTGAGTCTGTGAAAATCGGATCGGCAAGCCGATGTGCAGCTCTGACTGGTCTGCTGATTTCCCAGAGCAGCTTTTCTCCGGTGCACTGGGCCCAGATGAGAATGTATTCATTAATGCAGGCCGGTGCCGAGGACACCCGGTGGAAGCCCTGGGAGAAAGCCAGCCTGCAGGCCTGGAACTGTTGGCTTTTCCAGAGCAGGAATGGAGGCAGGCCAGAGTGAGCCATGTGGCTTGGCTTAACAAATAACATCCCAGACAATCTCAGACCACAAAATAGTGCTCACTCTGGAAAGCTCCAAAATTAGAACTTCAAACATTAGCTAGTTACAAATTAGGAGTCGTCTATTTACCTTGATCGCCCACACGGCCACATCTTTCTACGAAGGTGGCCAAAGCAGAGAGAGTGAATAGAGTTAATGCATGTTACTATGATGGGACATATTTGGGTCTCTGGACCCACACCCACCATCTTGAGTGAAATAACAGGGCCTTTTCAAAGGTGGTAGCTTTTTCCATCTCTTTGTGATCCAAGTTCCTCTGACCCCAGCCCAGGTCAAAGAGAGAGCTAGGGGCTTAAGCCCAGGAGACTGGCTGCTGAGCACTGGTAATGCTAGCTACCCTTGTGAATCTGAGTAAAGGCTACAACTGACAGAACAACAGAGAAAGCTTGAAAGGCCGGTAAATCTGTGAGTTCGAGGCTCACCTGGTCTACAGGACAGCCAGGACTATACAGAAAGACCCTATTTCAAAAAAGGAAAAAAAAAAAAAAAAACAAAAAAAAACCAAACCTTGTGTGTGTGTGTGTGTGTGTGTGTGTGTGTGTGTGTGTGTGTGTGTGTGTGATGGGGAGCATGTGCCATGGTGCCTGGGCACACGAAGGTCAAAGGAAAACTTTGTGGAGTTAATTCTTGACTTCCAGCTTTCCCAGTGTTCAGCTGTCTGAACACAGGCCACCAGGCTTTCATGAAAAGGCCCTTTACCCACTGAGCCATCTAGCTGCTGGCTTCATAATCACCTTTGTTCACATAAAAATATCAACTCTGCTTTAGTGGAATAAAAACATTCCTTCTGAGCGAGGTCTAAATGACTACGGCACCATGGCCTGAGAATGTAGTTACCTCCAATAACATGTTCCTCTACCATGAAAAGATTGCATGAGCACTGCATTTTCAAAATATTGCACATGACTTCCTCAAAATATTATAACACATTCTGAATAGTGCACCTTTAAAGCTACAAGAGTCATAGGCTCCCTGAAATAATCTCTGTCCACACCAGTGGTTCTCAGCCCTTAAGGTCACCTAAGACCACTGGAGAGTACAGCTATTTACAATTCATAACAGCAGCAAATTTACAGCTATGAAGTAGCAACAAAAATAATTTTATGGTGGAGGAGTCACCACAGCATGAGGAACTGTATTAAAGGGTTGGTTGCAGCCTTGGTATCAAAGGGAAGGTTGAAAACCACTGATCTATGTTACCCTTAGCCTAGGCCAGCACTCTGACACTGAACTACAACCATAGCCTGACATGAACTTTCATAGTTACAAAAAGGAAACTCATGAATTAATGTGTTTACAAAGTAGACAGTAGCTGGGTGTGGTGTGTATGCCCATAAGGCCGACACTCACTGTATTGAGTCCTGAAAGAGGCCAGTAAGTTTCAGGCTACAGCAAGTTCTAGGGCAGCCTGGGCTATCTGGACATACCATCTCAGAAAACAAGCAACAAAGCGTGACCTTGAGGCACAGACCTATATCCCAGCTCCTTAGGATTGTAAGAGAGAGGGATTCAAGACTGCCTTGGGCCATTTAGCAAAACCTAAAAAGTAAATACAGGGACTGGTGGGAGGTAAGCTGCCTACCTACCACCAGGTTTGACAAGCTGAGGCTGAGTCCTGGGTTCCACAGGTGGATGTAGAGGGCCACTCCAAAAGTTCTTCTCTGGCTTCAGTGTCCACACTGTGGGACATGCACACTCTTTTACACACACACACACACACACACACACACACACACACACACACAAAGTAATAAACATAAGTTAGCTAATAAAAGTTAATCCCAACACTAAGGAGGCAGAGGCAGGCAGGTCTCTGAGTGTAGCCTGGTCTACAGAGTGAGTTCCAGGACAGCCAAAACTACAGAGAAACCCTGTCTTGAAACACTAAAAAGGTAATAAGGGCTTGGGATATAGTTCATTGGTAGATGTTTGCATGCACAAAGGTTGGATCAATTCCTAGTGGTGGGTGGGGGTCCTAAACGTTGTCTTTATTGAGTTCTTAGCCTTAGGGTGAGTACAGCTAGGGCCATCAAGAGCTTTCTTTAGTGGCGAAGAGGATGTTTGCTCAAACGCAGGGGAAGATGATAAATGACTACTGGAGGGGCTGGAGAGAGCCTGAGACAATTTTGCTGCTGGATCACATCCATCTCTCCACTTGAGGATGCTCTACTCAGCCATAGATATGCAGCTTGCACCCTCTCCACTCTAAATGGCACAAACTTCTTCAAAGAACTTCAATTCCATATTCACATCTGACAGGCTCCTAGCACAGTATGAAGACTGATGGTGTCTAGCAGGGGTTGGCATAGGGCACAGCCATTGGCAGGTGGGCCAGCAGAAGGATGTGTCATGGAGAGAAGGAGCCCATGCTGTTGGTCAACTCACAGCTTCTTTCCCATCTCAGGCCTCCATTCATGCATTGTCTTACTTCTATTTCTCCTGCTAGTAACACGCTCTCCACAAAATGGATAAGACAGAAAGAAAAGGTTAATTCAGCTCATGGTTCAGTGTTGAGGGGCAGTATCCTATGATGTCCTTCTTGGTGACAGAGCCCTGAGACAGCACATGTCAAGAGACGGGGATCTCTTGTGTCTCAATCCTTTGGTCTCTGCCTCCTCTTATTGAGTAAGCAAGCCATCAGCATCCAATCATGGGGGCCCCAATTGCTAACCTAATTTTTTCTTTTTGTGTGTGTGTTGGAGACAGGGTTTCTCTGTGTAACAGCCCTGGTTGTCCTGGGACTCACTCTGTAGACCAGGCTGGCTTCAAACTCACAGAGATCCACCTGCCTCTGCCTCTCCAGTGCTGGGATTAAAAGTGTGTGTCACCACCACCCACCCACCCCACCTACCTACCCACCGGCCTGCCGACGCCTTAACCTTATTTAATGTTAATCTCTTCTCTAAGCTCTCTAAATACTATTCTCAGATTAAATTTTACCTTTTTAAAAAAGATTTGTTTATTATGCATACAGTGTACAGAAGAGGGTACTAGATGTCACCATTGATGGTTGTGAGCCACCATGTGGATGCTGGGAATTGAACTCAGGTCCTCTGGAAGAACAGCCAGTGCTCTTAACCTCTGAGCCATCTCTCCAGCCCCCAAATTTTACCTTCTTAATACCTCAGGGTGGTGATTAATCTCCAAGATAAACTTCAGAGGAGCCAAACCATATTGAAACCATAGCATATACCCTTCTGTATGCAGCCAGCTGAACAGCAGCTGAGGAGGGGGCTAATTGGCCAGTGACCCAATTATCCTTCTTGGTTCTGTGGTGAATATATTTAATAAAGTTTGTCTGGAAGCCAGAAGCCACATCTAGACATGAGGGTCAGGGAGTGGTGTTTCACGTTTTTAATCCCCTCACTCGGCAGTGGTGGCACACACCCGTAACTGAAGCAGGGAGTGAGATGGCTGGGCAGAGACAGAGGAGGCAGGAGGCAGTTCAGCCTCATCTGGGTTCCCTTCCCTTTTCAGCTGACGACTCAGAGGCATTCAGTTTGAGGATTCCTGAGGAGTTGGCTGGCTGAGAAGTGACTTGTTTCTCTGTCTCTCAGATTTTTCAGTTTTTCCCCAATAGCTGACTCCAGGTTTTTGTTATAAGACCAAGCAGAATTCATGCACTATGGTTCTGTAGGGCATCTTTCCTGATGGATGACTATCACAAAGAACCTCACACCTCATGCCCCACTCCCACAAGCCTGTCTCTTTCCCTGCTATTCCCGTCTTCCAAGTTCACGGCTACCAGTCAAGCCATTTCCCACAGTGCTTGACTCTGAGACGTTCTTTTCTCAGAAAGTCCTGAATGTTCCAGGGTCCTGCCGAAGCTCTGCCTATTGGGAGGACTGACTATCCCCTGTGTTATTTAGGTAGGACCGTCCCACAGTCATAGTCTGTTCCTGGCTTGTGTCCACTGAGCCAAGGCATCTGTGAACTAGGGGTTTGAAGGGCAGTTATCTCCCTTATGCAGGCACCAGGGCAACGATGACTTGGGGTGTGGAACTTGTGCCTGTAGAACTTACCTGTAGGGGCTGGAGAGATGGCTCAGTGGTTAAGAGCACCATCTGCTCTTCCAGGGGACCTGGGTTCGATTCCCAGCACCCACATGGCAGCTCACAACTGTCTGTAGTTCCAGTTCCAGGCAAACACCAAGGCAAATAAGTAAATAAATAATAAAGTTAAAAAAAAAAAGAACTTACTTGTACCACTTGTGTCCTGTTTTTGCTCAAGTTCAATCTTGGACACTCCTCCCCAAACCTTAGAGTGCTGTTGGGCCCTTGCGACTTTGTAGATTTGACAGGATTGAACTTAATAATGGGCAATTCTGACTTCAGGAACATTGATGAACATGGCCTTTCTGCTAGAAACTACTGACATTCAAAAGTTGCCTCCCTCCACCCTTGCTCCCCTAACCCCCATAAGAGAAATTCAGTTTTGGGCTCGCCACACATACTGCCAGTGCTCAGCCACTGAGCCATTCTGCAAAGTACAGCAATCTTCAATGGATAATGGGCATCTACTCCAGAATCCTATGTGCTGACCCATTTCACTGCAGCTCTCCATAAACCCCAGTGTTTCTCAGACATTTCTAATAGTATAGTTGTCGGCCAGTGGTGCACACTGTGGCTGGACCTGCCTTCCTATTCTGGACACCAACAGCAGCTTCTCATGCTGCAAACTGAGGCAGAACTAAATCCAGGAAGATGCCCCCAGAACTTACAAGGCCCTCCCAGGCACTGCCTCATTCGATTATGAGTATGGTTATGAACTGCAAACCTTAAATTTCATGAAAATATTAGCTCAAAAAGAATGAGAGGTTGTGGTGAAGGGATGGCTGATATTTAGGAGCACTGGCGCTCTTCCAGAGGAACCAGTTTCAATTCCCAGCACTTACATGGGGCTTGACAACTGTAACTCCAACCTCAGGGAATTTGATGTCTTCTTCTGGCTCCCTCTGGTACTGCATGTATAGAATGCACAGACATACATACAGGCCAACACAAAAACACAATATAAATAAAATGGAAAAAAAATCCCTAAGAGTTCAAAACACTGTTCGTGAATCAGGTGCAGTTGGGTTCATTTAGTGTGGGCCCATGAGGAATAGTCTCCGATTTCATGAAGTTAAAGGGAAAAGTTTTGGAAGGAAAAACAGGATAATTGGAAGTTCAAGACTTGCCTAGGTAATTCTGAGTAAATTTGAGGGCAGTTGAGGAAGATTCTATTTCAAAATAAAAAGTAGGTAAAATGGGGGTACATCTCAGTGGAAGGGTGCTTGCCTAGCATGGGTGAGCTGGGAGACATGCTTTCTTGAACTAAAAAATAAAATAAAATGATGTCCCTGGGAGTCACAGGACCCAGTGGTGGGACAGGAATAAGGGAAGTGCTTATATCCAGTTCAACAGGGGAGAAATGCCACACAGTTCAAGCCCATCCCCCTCACCTGTGGCCAAGGGTTGTAATTCTGTTTTTGTTTTGTTTCTTGAGACAGGATTTCTTTGTGTAACAGCCCTAGCTGTCCTGGAACTCACTTTGTAGACCAGAATGGCCTCAAACTCACAGAGATCCACCGCCTGCTTCTGCTACCAGCATGCCCAGCTAAGGGTTGTAATTCTGTGGAGGATCCTCTCCCGATCTTACTTATATCCTCTGAGCTATGTAGCTCACTCTTCATTCTTTATTCTTCATGAAGAAATTTCATGTTTACCTGAGTTATCAACCTGCTTCCTGGCAGTAACATTTTTGGAAACCTGGAACAGTTAAAAGTCTTCTGAATTCTGTGGGCCCAGAATAGGCATTGCAGGGACTGACTCCGTTGATCCTAGGGTTCTGCAGATCTTCCCAAAGTAATCCCCTATGAGCCAAGGACAATACCTATAGCTTGGAAAGCTGAGATAGGAAGATCACAAGTTCAGGGTCAGCTCAACTTATTTATTTATATTTTGAGATAGAGTCTTACTATGTAGCCCTGGCTATCCCAGAGCTTGTTCTGTAGATCAGGCTGACCTAGAATTAAGAGATCCACTTGCCTCTGCCTTCCAAGTGCTCTGATTAAAGATGTAAGCAACCATCCCCACCCCAAAGATTCTGTCTTTAAAAGGAAACAAAAATCAAGGTTTTTTTTTCCTTAAGCCCACCTTTAAGCCCAGCACTTGGAGGCTGAGGCAAGCAGATCTCTTGAGTTCCAGGGCAGTCAGGGCTTTACAGGGAAACCTGTATAGTTAAAGACAGCCTGGTTTCTATGGGAAGGCTCTGTCTTAAAACAAACAAACCAATAAACCAATGAAATCAACTGGGAAATGGGTGAGCCCTTGGTCCATTATGACTAGCGCAGTTTGGGTACAGACTGCACACAAAGGGAAACTCCATGAAGGTGAAGGTCAGTAGAGGCTTCTCCAGGCCAAGCAGTATCAAAGGTGCCAGCAAAGGACCAGGAAGGAGAGGAGTGGCCAAGAGCATGGTCTCACAGAGTACAGACAGGCGGCTCTAGCAACGTACCCAAACTGCCAGGGGATTGGCCAGGCTGGCTCAGATTCAGTAGGTCACCAAGAACCATGGTTAAATCTCAACTCTTTTGCCAGTTTTGTAATTTTATTTTATTTTTTTTCTGAGTACTGAGGATTGAACCTAGAGCCTCAAGCCTCAGGCACATGAAGCCAGCACACCCTTCAGCTGTAGACCCACTTCAGCTTTCTGCACAGGTTTTCCAAACTGCTTAGGCTGGTCTTGAACTTGCCATCCTCTTGCCTCAGCCTCCTAAGAGCTGGGACCATAGGCATAAACCACCATGTTCAATACCATTCCTCAACTTTAGTATCTTTCTTTTCATTTCCATTTTTATTTTACCTTTTAAAAACATCTTTTTGGGGGCTGGGTGTGGTGGAGCTCACCTTTAATCCCAGCACTTAGGAGGCAGAGGCAGGTGATCTGAGTTTCAGGCTAGCCTGGTCTATAGGGCTATTGGGGGATCTCCTGCTTCTCCCCATTCCAAACTCTGCCCTCAGAATGCCAAACAGCGGCCCCTTCCTTAGAGCTGCCCTCTCCAGACCCCGCCCCTCCCCTGGGGCTGCCCAAGGCCACACCTACGGGCTATTTAGGACCTGCCAAGTGATTCCTCTCCTGGGTCCACAGGGAGTCTACTTGCTCTACTCAGATTAAACCTGGGTTTATTAATTTGGCCTGATGTGATTTATTGCTTTGGCAGAGGATACCTAATAACAAAAGTTCCAATACTTATCAAGAGCAAGTTTCAGGACAGTCAAGGCTACACAGAGAAACGCTCCATCGTAAAAACGAAACGGGTTGGGGGGTGCTTTTGGGCTGAGTGTGGTGGCATACACTTTAATCTCAGCCCTTTGGGAAAGGGAGGCATGCTGAGTTTAAGGTCAGTCTGGTCTGTTATATCAAGTTCCAGGCCAGCCAGGGCTATATAGTAAGGCTGTCTAAACAAACAGACAAATAAAATAAAACACTGTCTATAGGCTGGAAATTTTCCAGATCATTAAGTCCTGGCCTCTTCTGGATTTGCAACAGTCTTTTATTGATCTGAGATTTATTCATTTTATGTGTGAATGGCTTGCCTGCATGTCTATATGTGCACCACACGTGTTCCTGGTGCTTCAGGAAGACAGAAGATGGTGATGCCCTGGGACTGATGTTACAGATGGTCGTGAGCCACCATCTCAGTACTGGGAATTGAGCTCAGATCCTCTCCAAGAGCAACAAGTGCTCTTGACCTGGAGCCATCTCTCAAGCTCTGTTTTATCTGATTTCATTTAGAGATAGGATCTCTTTATGTAGCCCTGATGTCCTGGGTCTGGTAGACCAGGCTGCTTTCAAATTCACAAACATAAACCTGCCTCTGCTTCCGCGCTGGAATTACCATGTCCAACCAGCTCTGTCTTAATTACATTTTAGTGTGTGTGTCTTGTTTGCATTCGTATGCCTGACCACAATGGTGCAAGTACGGCGGAGGACCAAGTGTGGGAGTCGCTTGTCTTCCTTCCCCGTGTGGATCCCATGACTTGTACTTAGATCATCAGACTTGGTGCTGTGAGTTTTCCTCCCTGAAACACCTCACCGAACCCCACAGCATTGTTTATGTCGGCCAGGCTTGCCTCAAAGATCCTAATCCTTCAGCTTCTGCTTCCCAAGTGCTGGGATCACGAGCATAAACCACCACTCCCAGGTTGCTTAAAAATAAAAAGTAGGGGCTGGAGAGATGGCTCAGCGTTTAAGAGCACTGATTGCTCTTCCAGAAGACCAGGTTTCAATTCCCAGCACCCACATGGCAGCTAACAACTGTCTGTAGTTCCAGTTCCCAGTTCCAGGCAAACACCAAGGCAAATAAAATAAAGTTTAAAAAAGTAAAATAAAATAAAATAAAGTGTGTGTGTGTGTGTGTGTGTGAGTTCTCTTTTATGTGGGTTCTCCTGGAGGTTGAATCCAGATCCTCAGGCTTTCAAGGGAAGCACCCTATCCACTGAGCCATCTTGCCTCTTCCACTACCTCCTCCACAGCTTGCTTTTTACTTAATAGTTATTTCCTGATGTGTTTTTTTTCTTCCTACATGTTACCATGAGCAGCAAAAACGCAGTCAGGCCTTGCCCTGCAAGTCCTCATTAGTATTTGCAGATTTTGTTTTACACATAAGGACCCCCCCCCACGGGTCCACAGAGCTGGAGCGGATCCTTGTAATATGCCTCTCCCGCCTCTCCACTTTGGCTTCCAACGCCATATTCCTCTCTCTGGCATGTTCACTGAGGGTGTCCACCTGCTTCTACTGATGTCTTTTCCTGAAGATTCAAGCTTTCTGCTGGGTTTGGCCTATCACTCAACACTTGGGGGACAGAGGCGGGATTGCACGTTCAAGGCCAAGCTGGTCTTCACAACACGTTCTCTGGTCAGCCAAGGTGAAACTGTCAAATTGTCTCAAAAGGAAAACAACTGCTTAAGATTTCTGAGTGTCACTATGCTGCTTCTTCTTTCTTTCTTTTTTTTTGGTGAGACAAGGTCTTACTGTGTAGCCCTGGCTGACCTGGACCTGCTTATACAGACAAGGCTGGCCTCGAACATCTTCTGCCTCCCAAGTGTCACCATGCCTGACCCAGCTTTCATATTTATTTATTATTTTACCAAAGGCTGTTGTTCAAGACAATCTACGGTTTGTTTTCTTATCAAACTTCTCAAAGTTCTTCCCGGTCCCTCTCACCTGCCCAGTTTTACTAGATCAACCTACAGACCTCTGCTCTACCAACTGAGCCATCGAAGGGAGACAGACAACCTGCCCAGCTTTAAAGCTGTGACTGTAGGTTTGTGCGGTAACAACGTCTGTGTACTCACATTCTGGTTTTCTGCTGCATGACACTGAAGACTGAAGAAGCTTTGTGTGTGTGTGTGTGTGTGTGTGTGTGTATGAGAGAGAGAGAGAGAGAGAGAGAGAGAGAGAGAGAGAGAGAGGGTTTCACTATGTAGCCCTGGCTGTCCTGGAACTATGTAGACCAGGCTGGCCTCAGAGAGACATCTGCTTGCCTGTCTCCCAAGCACCAGGATTAAAGGTGTTAAAACCTCTATGTCCAGCTCAAATGCAGTGGCTTTAACAACTCAGAGCTGGTGACTTTGTACTCAGCTCCCAAGCCTGACAAAACATGCACAGCTTCATCATCTACGCTTACCAGGAGCCCTCAGGCAGACTTCCCTGACTGACCCCATGACTATACCTAGGGCAACTCTCCTGCAGAGCACTGCACCCCTTTCACACAATGCTCAGCAGCTCTGCCTACCACTGGGGTGGAAACCTCAGAACGAATTGGCTAGCAAGTCCCATGTGAGCTCTGACTTCCTCAGGCCACTCAAGCTGTCGGATGTTCTGGGCACCAGCACCAGCAGAGGAAGCAGGCCAGGTCAGAGGTCATGTCGGACACCCAGCCTGACCATGATGCAGTAACAACAAGGTCTGCAGATGATGTCACAGGGGTTCAGGAGAGGGTGACTCTTTAATTCCATCCCATCTAAGGCAATAGGTCTGATCGTATACCAGTCATTGGATGTGGGCCTCCTCCTCAGTGCTTGGTTTATACTTGCGTATCACTGTGTCTGACTCTCGTGTGTGTGTGTGTGTGTGTGTGTGTGTGTGTGTGTGTGTGTGTGAGAGAGAGAGAGAGAGAGAGACAGAGAGACAGAGAGACAGGGTTTCACGTAGTCTCAAACTTGCTACATAGTCAAGGATGAGCTTAAACTTCTGATGCTCTTGCTTTCATTTCCAAGGTTCTAGAATTACAGAAAGGCATGTGTAACCATGTCAGATTCATGTGATGGCAGGGACTGACCCAAGGCTTTGTGCATGCAAATGCCCCTGGTCCCTGCAATCATACTTAATTGTGTCGGCACAAATTGGCCCCCAGAAGCAGCCCTGGTGGCACAGTCCTGTGATCTCACTTCTTGGGAGGCTGACACCATATGATCTGAAGTTAAAGCCTTATATAGACTACAGAGAGAGTTCAAGGCCAACCTGGGCAACTTGTTGAAACTTGAAGAAAAAAAGAGGGTTGGGCTGTAGCTCAATGAAGGAGTGCTCGCCTAGCATGCATGAGATTCTCAAATTCCAGTGCCACCCAAACCCCAAACAAAAACAAAATCGCCCCCCAGATCTTAGTGGCTAAAAGCATATTACCTCTGAGTGCTTGTTGTTGTTGGCTCTCATCCCCAGCTCGGCGTCTCAAGGCTCTGCCATGACTGGAGAGTCCTCTTAAGTGTCCTCATGACATGGCAGTTGGTGACTGAAGATCGAGGCTGCAGCCAGAAGTTGTTTTGTTTTTGAGATTGTGTCTCATGTAGCTCAGGCTGGTTCAGAACTTACTACATAGCTGAGGAGGTCTCTGAATTTCTGATTTTCCTGACTTGGCTTCCTGAGGACTGGGATCACAAACCTCTGCCACCAGGCTAAATTTCCAGGGTTCTTCATTGTTTGACCTCCTCAGTGGCACCCCAACACTTCTCCACACTGCACTTACCAGAAGGAGGTCAGTGAATATAAGCCAAATCAAAGTGGGGGGTCATTTAAAGGTGTGACTACACCATGGAGTGAGCTTCTTAGGGACACTTTTGAGTCACATGTTATTGGAGTTAACTGTCCCCAAATCCACCTGGCAACCATGAAGCTGAGCCTTCTGCATGGCTTCCCTTAGTCCTGGGAACCTTATGGCAGAGGTTATTAATGCCACCACTTGCAGATATGACAACAAACTCCCTGGATAAATTGCTTGCTCACAGCTATGGACTATGATTCAGTGGTTCTTAACCTGTGTTTCAAGACGCCCACAGGATCGCATATCAGATCTCCTGTATATCATATATTTACATTACAATTCATAACAGTAGCAACATTACAGTTACGAAGTAGCAATGAAATAATTTAAGGTTGGAGGTCACCACAACATGAGGAACCATACTAAAGGGTCACAACATTTAGGAGGTTGAGAACCACTGGGCCATGCAGTAAAGGAGAGATGTGCACTGAGGCCAGCCAGAGGGTGGCAAACCCCAGCATGTCCCGACTGCAGAGTTCAGGAATGGGGCTGGGGACAGAACCTGGAGCACATGTTCGAAGGGAAACCTGAAACTGCTGTATGGATGAAATCCTTCCTCCTTTCTAGAGGAGGCGGGGATCTAGACACATCTAAGTGCTGACACCTGTAACCAAGAGTATTTTGAGTCTTGTACAGGGGGCTGTGAGAAGGTACCAGATCCTAGTAATGTTAGACCAACATCTGTGGGCTGTTTTAAAACCTATTGCTATATAAAACCCATGTCACATCTGAGTGGCCTAAAACAGCATCTGACTTCTCAGATTCTGAAGGTGGACTGGGTGGTTATTCTCTGGTCTCACTGGCTCTAAGCATGCTGTTAGCTGTTGGGTCAGCTGACCTGGAGCTCTGAGATGTTCTCATCCTTTGTCTCTGCACTCTCAGTTCTTCAGTAGTCTAGCCTGATCTCCCCAGACCCCACCCCTTCCCTTCCCCCTCAAGGCTAGGCTGATCTCAACTTACTAGGTAGTTGAGGGTAACACTGTCCTAATCCTCCTGCTTCCACCTCGGAAGTGCTGGGATTAGAGGCATGGGCTGTCAGCAAACCTGATCACAGCCTGTGCCCTCCACTTTCCTTTTTCACGTCTCTCACTCAGTGTGTATGAACATGTGCACATGTGTGTACATGGAGGCCTGAGGCTGACGTCAGGAACCACCTTCCACTGCTCCTATTCACTGAGGTGTGTTCTCTAAATCAAACCCAGAGATCACCAATATGGCTAGTCTTGCTAGCCAGCTTGCTCTTGGGATCCTATCTCTGCCTTCTAAGATACAGAATCATAGGTCACTCTGCATGCCTGTGGGCTTGGGAAACTTTCAACTCTGTTCCTTATGCTGGTGTAAGAAATAGTTTAACTGATGTGCCATCTTCCAAGTCTGTGTGTCTGTATTTGGAGTCATGTTCCAAGGAAATAAAAGCAGAAGCTTCCAGATAGCTCCACACATGAGGGGAATTCAATACATTATAAAAGGGTGTGGACATAAGGAGTTTTTATGTTTTTGTTTCGTTTTGTTTTTAGAGATAGAGTCTTAATGTGTATCCCTGGCTTCTCTGGAACTCACTCTGTAGACCTGGCTGTCCTGGAACTCACAGAGATATACTCGCCTCTGTTTTCTGAGTGCTAGGATTAAAAGTGTGCATAATGCCCAGCAAAATGTAATTTTCTTTTCAGTTACAATAACTTACTTTGGAGAAGTAAAAGAGATGGGATATGAAGGGCCTCAAAGGTAGCTAAGTGCTAGAACACTTGTCAAGGATGTGTAAGCCTTGGGTTCCATGCCCAGCGCCCACTTGTCAAACAAGAGCCCATGTTTAAATTGCAAAGAAGTACTTGGACTTAGGTACCTGTTATGGTATAGGCATGAGTTATGGGCTCCAGTGGGAAGGGACTGCAAAGTGTCCTGAGTGAAGACCCTTCACTGCAGGATACAGGCAGGAAGTACAACAAAAAGGGCCATGTAGTTGGGATGCAGTCACAAAGAAACTTAAGATACTGAAAAATCCATTTAAAACAACCTGATGGCCTATGAAATTGAATTCAGGTTGCTGCTGCAAAGGGACAGGACAGAACTGTCCACAATTGCCGCTGCAGGACAGGGTTTTGTACTCCAAACAGGACACATTAATGAATCTTAAAACTAATTTAGGGGTTCATGATCCACATTAAAAAAAAAAATAAGGTCAGCGACTAAGGAAGACACTGAGGTCTGAAAGGGCTTGCCCCAAGCATGGGTTCCAGAGCTCATCTGAGACAACCCCCTCACCCAGAAGGCCCGGCACTGATACCACCTCATTACAATCCCAGGGCTGGGGGGGTGGAGACAGAAAGGTCACTGAGGCTTGCTGGCCAGTCTAGCCTAACTGGTGAGCTCAAGGTTCAGTGAGAGGTAGATGACATTCCTGAGGGTGACACCTGTGACTGTCCTCTGGCCCACTGATACAAACACACACACACACACACACACACACACACACACACACACACGCACGCACGCACGCACGCATGCACACACGCACATACACAAGCACATGCTCCTACATTCTCATGAACAAGCAGGCCCACACATCAACAGGCAGATAGATAAAGAAATAAATCTGGGCCTGATGGCACACACTAGTAACTCTAGAACTTGGGGGGAGGGCAGAGTTTAGAGAAGTATAAGTTCAAGGCCAGGCTGTCCTATATCCTGAGTTCCAGGTCAGCCGGAGGTACACAGTAAAACTGTCTCAAATAAATGAATGAATAAATAAAAGCACGGTATACATAGCTATCGTTCTTGTCTTTTTATCTACTTGTATAATATTTAAATGTGCGTTCAATAGAAATATATAGTTTGTTTTGTTTTCATTTCTGGAGGCAGTTTCTCTGTGTAGCCCTGGCTGTCCTGGAACTTGCTCTGCACACTGGGCTGGTCTTGAACTCAGAGATTTTTCTGCCTCTGCCTCCCGAGTGCTGGGATCAAAGGTGTGCACCACCACCGCCCGGCTATAAATGTATCTTTTACTAAAGTTTTGGCCAAAGTCTAAAAGGCACTGATGTAATGTGCTGGGTATAGGTAGTACCAGTGTGTACTAGTACATGAGAAAAACCTGTGCTAGTCACGGTGACACAGCCCTGTAATCCAAGCACTTGGGAGCTGGAAGCAGAACAAACAGGAGCTCAGTGTCACCCTCAAGCATATAACAAGAAGGCCACAGCCGGAACTACATAAATCTATCTCAAAAACAAATCCAGATGGGCACTGTGCTGCACATTTTAATCCCAGCACCAAGAAGGCAGAGGCAGGTGGATCTTTACAGGAAGCTTCCCATCAACCATAGCTACTGTGAGACCTTGTCTCAAAAACAAAATGAAACAAACAAACAAACAAAAAACCCCACCAAAACCAAACAAACACTTCCCTTCCAAAATAAAAACAAATGGTGTGTTAGTATCTGTCAGTGATATAAAAGGGCTGGAGAGATGACTGGGCAGTTAAGAACCCTCAGCACCCACATCAAGCAGCTCACAGCCAACAGTAACTCCAGCTCCTCGGAGCTGACACCCTCTATCTGGCCTCCTAGGATCCCTACAATGTAGGCACACACAAAATAAAACAAATCTTAAAAAGCTCTGCTCCACCTCTAAGAGGTCTCCAACAGAGGGAAATGTGAACAATGAGGTTTCCTTCCTAGACACTGGAGTCCCTAATTGGAATCCTGTAAAAGGAACAAACAGGGTGGATGTGAGCTGGGAAGCCTTGTGACAGAGCTGGCTTATCTTCCAGCTGGCACAGCCCTATCTCAGAGGGCAAGCTTCAGGTTACAGGGACCCATATCACCTGACGCTGCATTACATAATTTTATATATATCCATTCATTCACACCCCCACCCTGAGTGCTAAGCATAGAACCCAGGACCTTAGTCATGCTAGGTAAATACAGTAATCACCCAACACCATCCCCAGATCTCTTGTTTTTTAGGTTGAGGCAGGGTCTAAGTTTCCAGGCAGCCTGTAAATTTGTGATCCTGTTTCCTCAGCCTCCCTGCCCTGGGTACTGCTGACTTCCAAGGCCCAGGATCAGCATCAAGTACTCAACAGACACAAGGGTGTGACTGGCTGAGGGGACTCAACTGGGAGGGATGAGGAAAGGAGCCTCATCCGTACTGAGCTTGTGACTGCTGCTACCCACTGACTGTACCTGGTAAGTTGTGTGCTCCTGTGTTTGCTCTTCTCGCTAGGTCATGCCCAGTCCTCTGCCATCACTGCTCTGCTGGCCAGACAGTGTCAGCGTCGCTGCAGCCGAGGACCACTGCAGAGACCGTAGCAGGTGAAGTGTGCTAGGCAGCCTGGGAAACATGCCACTCAGCTGGACCTGGTGGTACAGGCCTGCGATCCCAGACACTCAGGAGGCTGAGACGGGAGGACAGCAAGTTCGTGAGACCCTATGTCAGAGCACAGAGAAGAGCTGACCCAGTATGCATAGGCTTCATTCCAGTCACCAGACCAGGTGGGCAGGGACAGGAAAGATGTTATTCATAAAACATCAGGCAGGATTTGGGACTTGGAATAGGTGCTACCAACTAGAGATACCAACCAATAATCCAGGTGTGTCTTGCATGATTATTTTACATAAAATGAACAAAATTAACCAAGGGACCCTCAGAATGTCATCTGAGCCTAAGAAAGAAATGAAGAAAGACACATAGGTATATGGCTACTTTTTTTCTTTTTTACTTTGAACATTAGCATAAAGTTGGTTACCGTACACATCCAAAGGCCCAGAATGTTGGGGAAAAAAATCATTAAATGGCACATCTTGTACCAGAGTCTTAATAAGAATAAAATATACAATGCTACATTGAGTGGTTAAAAATACACAAAAACGTAGTTTTAACAATCTATAAATTTTTATACTTAAAATCATGATTGAGTTGAAATAAAAAAGTGCATTTCAATTGCTAAAAAAAAAAATATTGGTATACTTAACACAAGGAAGAAAATTATCACACCAGGGGATCTGACAGGATAATAGGAAAAAAAGACGACTCCGGGGAGCCAGGCATTGAGGGCCAGTTCAGAGTCCACCTAACTCTATCCATCATGCAGCTCCCTGGGCCAAGCAGCCCTCCTCCCCCATCCTTCCCATCTCAAGAGATCCTGTCCTACCTACCTGCCACCCCCTGCACACACACACACACACACACACTCGCTCGCTCCTTCTCTCTCCTTCCCTGAAGGTTCTCTAAGCTCTTTACAGCATGACAGATACTGAGTCCCAACTTGACCTTCAACTGCTCTTCCACAAAGAAGAGAGGGAGACATTCCCCCATTCTAGACTAGACTGTCACTCTCCGACCTTGCAGGCAGGCAGGAACCAAGCAGCTTCTCTCTTTTCACACTCCTTTGGACAAACATTCAACAGCAAGCTGTGTAAACCTAAGGCTAAGGATTCCTGGCAAGCAAATGAGACTTCCTTTAAGAAATGCGAAGGTACAAGTGGCCTCAGCACTGTGGGGAGAAACACCTGCTACCTAACCTGGTCACTGCTTCTGTTCTGCATCCATCTAGTGACAGAATTATAAGAAGCCTCCACTCTATGAATCTGGCATTGATCAGGTTCTTGGGTCTTGCTGGGGAAAGGGAGGAGTAAGAAATCAGTAAAGGATGCCTTTCCACAGGTAAATGCTTTCTGACCCTACAGGGTGAATGTTCACAGGCTGGGGTTTTCCCTAGAGGGTACCCAACTATCCATCTGAAGATGCACAATGAGCATAGTCAAAATCTCCAGAGAGCCAGTGAGGGCCAGGAGCCCAAAGACAAGGAACTGATGGACTGGGCTGGGCTAAAATTCTGTCCTGAAAGGGTGCGTGCTGTGGGGGCCTACCCACTGAGCCTGGAAGACTGCTGTAATAAACACCTACTTGGAGCAGACAAAGGGAGAGTGCATGTGCTTACATATGCTACAGAGGCCCCCACTGCTGTCACAGAAGTAGTGGCACAAGACTGCAATGGATTCGAAGGCAAGAAATAGGGAAGAGGGTCTGCATTTAGGAAATACTGGATTCTTCATGATGAGGGGCAAGTTTTCAATCTCATGTCACCAATATTAACAGAGGCTGATTAACAGAGGCCTCAGACCCAGGAATTTCTGTTCCTATCATGAGGCCTGAGCAATCAATGAACTTAGTGATATATAAAAATGCTTTAATCAGATCCAATCAGTGAGCCAAGGGATAGCTCAGAAGAGAATTAAAAGCTGACAAGAAAGTACTTTATCGCCCCCTTATGGTCAAAACAAGAACTGCAGAACTCATTTCAGCTCAAGAAATGAAAAAATTCATATTCAAATTTGTAGAACATAATTCATTTGATTTTCTGAAGCCACATATTTGGTGATACAACTTGAGAAGTAAAAGCACATTACACCACAAGGTTTCTTTCTTCTCAACTTAACCCAAGCAAGTACTCAAGCAGGGAAAGGCACCTTCCAATGCTGCCCAGCAGTCTCAGATCCTGTGAGGGTGTGAGCGAGACCTTGCTTCCGGCTACATCCTTGCCCCTACCTGTAAGGCAGACAGAAGAGGCTGTGCTCATTTAGGGGAGCCAGAGATGCAAAACCAGCTGCCGGCTTCCTTCTCAGACACGTACAGAAAGGCTCTTGACTCAATTAAAAACAGCCAACACAAGCATCAGATTTCCTTTTGACAGTTAAGAAAAACTCAGTTTTCAGACCTTTTGAGAATCTCTATTCCTATAAAATTATTTTCAAGTAATTTGTCACATTCCCGATTTCACCAGAGACAGTCAACTAGAATGAAGGAAACCTGGAGTTAAGTGCTGAGATGCCTCTGAGAGGAAAGAACTTCCTTTGATACCTGATCAAAGGTATCCTAAGAATAAACAAGCAGACATAGGTAGGTATGGCTCTCCACTATCCGAATGCCTGGGACTCTCCCGGAGAGAAAAATAACCAATTTAAAAGCATCCAGTTCTCTAGAAGGTAACTGTCTACATCAGTGATGGGCATCAGCACGGCTGAAGTTTATCAATCATTTCTACAGCACGTCTACCTCTTACAGTTTGCATACTGCTCTCATTCTAAACAGCCATTGAAGCATCCAAATGTCCTGACTTCTATATATTTAAACCAATTCTCACAATTTGGTATTGTCCCACTGGCTAACATCCTGTCTGTTCCCAGACAATATATTTATATATAAATTTATCAACAGCTGCCTTTTGAGACTCCTATCTAACATAGCTATCAGTCCTAGGTGCCTCAGTTCTAATAACTTTCAGAAAAGAGGCAAAAGATTTTAAGTCAGAAAGCAAAGATTTTTGACTATGGTCAAAATACTCATTAGTATTCATTTACCTACAAAAAAAAAAAATCCAACTCACTTGCTTCCACTTTAGGCGGGGACAATCAACCCATTACATAGCACAAGCTTTAATTTGGGGTGTAAAAGAGCAGCCAGTTGCTAAAGTAATTTTTATCAATGAAGTGCACATACTACACAGAGCACAGTTAGCTTCCTTTTTATTACATCTCTCATATTATACACCAGTTACACTTTTCAAATGACTTCTAAGTGCACAGCTAGAAGAGAAAATAAGCTAGGATCTGGCAGGGACGGGGTGGTGGTGATGAGAGGGGCCAGTTTAAAAAAAAAAAAAAAAAAAAAACAATAAAGACTTCTGTTAAATCCCAAGAGCACTTTTCAATTCCTATGACTAAAGTAAGATCATGGGGTTGGAGGAAGGGGGATGACCCTGTAAAACATTTATGAAATGTAGGTGTAGCAACAGCAGCAGTCAGTATTCCTTTAACTGGAAAGGGTAGGCATTCAGGAAGACTTCAGATGAGAAAAAGATGGCCCAGAGACATAATGGCTGACCTTTGATTATAAAGGACACCCAGCCTGTGGTGAAATAATAGCAAGCAGTCAAAGGACAAGAAGCTTGAGTTCTGGGGTAAGAAGCTGCAAAGGTAACCCAGCCCAACATGGGAAACAAGACACAAAGCAGTCACAATCCTTAGCCAGGGTTTAGCAAGATTGTAGTTGAGCCCTTTGGGGCTAAGGGTGAATGAAACAGTCAGAGGTAGGATCCAGACTGGGGAAGAAGGTTCCAGGACAGGGGCTTTTTGAAGGCACTCAAGAGCAGAGTGAGTGATGGGGAATAAAGCTGTCCACACCAGCAGAGGGCCAGACAAACAGGAAACTACTCAGTCCTGTGCCACAGTAACAGCACCAACTCCAGGAAAACTGTCACTGCACCAATCAACCAGGAACACCCACTTTATCACAACAGGGCCTCTACTAAGGGAACAAGAAAAAGGAATGTATTTTCAGAGTATGTAAGTCTGCAAAGCAGTTTTGATTCAAACGTGATATTTTTTGTTGTTGTTGAATGGTATGATATCTGGTTCTTTAAACAAATTTACTGAAGTTATAGCTTCAAAGTTGGGACATTTAAGAACCTTGATTTTTCTTGGCGTCTTGCAAAAGCTACCTTCTAAGATGAAAAGGTTTGACTATAAGCCTTTAAAAAGTCTAGCAAGTATAAAAGTATAGAACTGTGAAGGTGGGCATACTGACAGCATTTATGGCTTCCATACAAAGTGTAGCGAGGATCTCTGGGTTGCTTTATCGAGGTAGTTCCAGGGCTGGAAGGTCAGCATTACTTCTCATGAACGCTACAGACAACAGGAGCGGACTAGCTAGTGAGTTGTTATTGCATAAAAATGCCACTATTTCTAATGGCTAATGACCTTTTATTCCTTAAAAAAGAAAAAAAAAAGATGAAGAGAGAACTCCTGGACAATTTTCTAATTTAGTTTAAGTAAAGAACAAATTTAAGACTTGATAATTCTTTGCTCAGCTTTAGAGTTTTAAGAATCCCAGCTGATTTTTTTAAAAGTTGATAAAATGGTTAGATCTAAAATACCCTTTTTTCATGACATGTTCCAATCTAGTCTGGACAGTATCACAATCTGTATCATATGGACCATCAAAGTAACAGAAGTGGTATTTTTCATGCAGTAGCTTAAACAGAGGGCTCCTGAACTGAAACAGAAACAGGTTCTTTTAATGGAAGTTTTAGTTTTTCTCTCTTTAACACAAAACTCAGCTACCATAGTGTGTTTTCATAACCAAAATCTGCAAGAGGGAATACATACATACATATATATATAGTATATATATGTATATAGATATTGATTTAACACACACACAGACACACACTTGCAATGGAGTTTTCTGCTTCATAGTCTCAAATTTTAAATCTTCCAGTGAGATAAAAATGAAACTAAACACATATCCATTCAACAATTATAAAAACTGAAAAAAAAATTTCAAGAAGTTAAAAATTCAAAGTTTCTGAGATCTTGCCTCTGGTTAGCAATGGCAGGGGTCATACTAGAGAGACACTTCCAACAAAGGAGGTTCTTAGATGGACAACACGGGAAAGGCCCGCACTAAAGGACTGATCCAGAGGCTACTAAGATAGTACATAAACGTGGTTTTCAAAGGTTTCTTTGAACTTTATTAAAGTTTTATGTGGAGACTCCCCCATTTGCTAAAAATAAGAATCAAGTAAAAAACAATACATAGAAAAATGAAGCCACAAGCCTTTACATGCTTCACCTTCTTTTCGTTCAGCTTTAAACTCTAACGCAGCATGAGCCTACCTGGCTCAGTCTGAGAGCAGCAGACTTTCATTAGGTTTAAAGTTTGTATCCAAATAAATCTATGAGAAAAGAACAAAAGATGCACAATCCAACCTCTAAAAATGAAATGCCAACTCAAAATGTCCTTGTGGAAGCCAGGCAGGGAGAGAGGCAGGCATCCATAACCCCAGCCCTTGGGAGGCTGAGGTGGGGGAGTCATTGTTTTGAGGCTACCCTGGTGCACATAGGGAGTTCAAGGCCAGCTTAGTGAGACCATTTCTCAAACAACAAACAACAACAACGAAAAGTTCTTGGTGCTGGCTGTTGTGGTTCACTCCTTAGACCCAGACCTCAGGCTGTGAGTCTGGGGCTAGCCTGGTCTACCCATACGAAGTAATTCTCTAAACAGTAAAAAACATTTGAAGATAAAGTAATCTTGCTGATTGAAGGAAGCCTCTGAAGATAATATAAAATAACAATGAGGAAGCAGCGTCAGTTTAATGTCTGTGACTATGTCTTTACAAGACTGAAGTACAGATGCGGCCTAGAACTCAAACTCCTTGGCAGTCCTTTTCGTAAACAGGTAACAAGAACGTAGCAGATTTACAGAGCTCGGGGTACTGCAGCACAAGTGGCGAGCACACCACACAATGCAGCTTTTATCTCAATCAACAGCAGACCCCAAGTACATTTTCAACCCTGAGTTTGAGTCTTCAGCACATTAACCCAATGTACTTGCATGTTTCAGGCTCAACCCTGTGGCTCTGTGCTCAGAAGCATTTCTGTGTAGATTTCATTGTGCACAAGCTCATTATTCATACATCTTTTGGAACATGTTTCCTACAAATCCCCAATCAGAGAAGATATACTTATTCAGGAAAAAAATGGCATTGCACAATACAGCTGAGTAAGAATTATACAGTGTGACAGTGCTATTTTTTAAAATTCCTGTTTTTTTGCTTCTGTTAAGGATAGTGGTGGTTACTGAGTTACTGCTGGATTTTCTATGCAGCAGGCAGTTTCTTATGGCTATAGTCATTTGAATAAAAAAAAAATCAGAACTGACTACCTGAATTTTTCAATGAGCATTTAAAGTACATCCATAAAATGGTTATTCAGCATCCCCAAGTCTAGAATTCAGAATCTCTGCCTAATATTGCAAAATTATTTAGTACAAAATAAGTTATAACCAATTAACTAAGCTATAATTTATATCTTTTTGATAAAAATATTTTAATATTATAGACTTGAGAATAAAATATTGATATGTCTGTATGAAAGTGTAGAACTGCAGACTTTCCATGGGATGCAACGGAGTCTGTGGAGGTTGGTGGGGAGGGAGCCTCTAAAGCCGCAACAGTCAGAAACAAGGACCTGGCTTCCTTATTTGGCTTGGTTGTGTGGGGGCTCCAAGAATGTATGAAAATGCTGAAACTACCATTTGTTAAAATTTATACCTAGAACTAGGGGAAAGTGTGTCTCGTGTACTGTTCTGCCTCAGCACAGTTTTTCCTATGAATTACAGAAGACAATGGTAAAACTGGAGTAAATCTAGAAATATTAAACCAAAAAACTAATGAATAGTCTGATACTTAGAAGCAGGAACCAAACTTCAATCCAGAGTCTATATGTCCCCACTGCAGAGTTCAGGTGCCAGAAAAAAAGTGCATGACGCATAACTGCACATTTACTATCAAAGATAAATAATAACAGCTAAAATTCTGATTTAAAAGCCTGAGGAAAGAGAGAGATGAGGAAATTCTGAGATTTTTAAGGAGAAAATGGAAGCTAAATGGCCAGTCTTTGAACTCAGTCTCTAAGGTGAAGAAGTATAAATGTGTAGCTCTGCTGGCTAACTGAAACCTCTCTGTCAGCCCTTCTCCTTAGCCTTCTGGATAACCCACTCCAGGGTGGACCTTGCCCTTGTACAAGTTCCCCAAATTGTGACCAAGTGAGTTTCCCAGAGGCAGGGGTATCGCTCCCTCCTCACCTAGGATACAGTGTCATGCCAGCCTACACAGAATGGGGCTTCCTCTCACCACAACTTAAGTGGCAAATGCAGATCCCTGTGGACACTCACACTTTAGACTGCAGACATTTCAAACCTTAAAAGCCAATTTGTCTTTTCATACATCTTTCTCAGCCACTATCAGCAATTACATTTGTGATTTCAGTTCACCATTTAGAGTCTCCTAACAACTCTTGGAAAACACAGCAAACTCACAGTAAGAGATTCCAATCTGTCTTCCCCCAACATCTGACATGACACAGTTCCTAACAGAGTTGAGACTAGACCTGATCCAAAGGAACCTCAGTCCCTTCCTTCTGAAAGTACCCACAGCGTGACTCCCATTTTCACATCAGGCAAGCGTCTGGTAACCCTGTCCAGTGCACACCCCGCTGAATCTCAAGAGGGGCTTTCAGGGACCTTGAGGATGGAGAGAGTGTATGAGTGAGCCTGATGGACTAAGTGCCCAGCAAAGACTTTCAAGTTACTGAGTACTTATGAACCCTGCTTTTGTTCATACGTACAAATCTGGCCTGGTGACCCTCATTCAGTCTCAGAAGCACCTTTGAGTTGTATGGATGTAAGAATAAATTTGAAATAGAAATTATTATATGCATCTTTAAGAATCACATTTTGATGATTATAAAAATTTATCTATTTTACAACATGGGTTTAGCTACACTGAAAAAATTACACAGCTTATTGAAATACATTTCATTTTAGAAACAGACTACTAAAGTCTATACAAAAACTCTAAAATAATTTCTGTAGTAAAATAAAGAGTGTGTTAAAAGAGCTACACAAAGAAGAAAATTCCCATCTTCTTTATAATGCTTGATATCGTGTGAAACATGGCCAACTTGACTGCAGTCAGCACCAAAAGCTGAAGAATTCATTACAATACACAGTGATACAGTTAATGCTCTGGATTAACCTCACAGCCTCTTCCCGATTACTATAGGAGATCAGGCCTGTCCCCTCTTTGAGGGGAAGACCAGGATATAAAAGCAAGCATACCTCATCCGTTGTTATGAAATTATAAAATCCCACAGTCTGAGTATCTGAAATTTATAAAAGTTCTCAGAAAATGCAAGCAAACTGGGCTTTAGTTCGGCGGTTCCCTGGTCGCTGAGGGCAGTCTTCTTGTTTACTCCCTCCGGACAATCTGGTGTTTGCCAGGACAATGGCAAAGGCCATGAAGGAGGCGGTGGAGACAGGGAGACCCCGGAGAGGCACAGCAGCACCCCTTCTGCCAACTCACCATGGGGTTGACAACACTGGCTGGCGCTAATGATGCTGGGCCTGGGCTGCACTGTTCTTCTCTGCCAGGTGCCTCAGGAAGGTGTCCTCGCTCTGGCCTCTGTGGTTTAGGGGCTCACTTTTGAAGAGGGCCGGAGGTGGGGGCAGGTGAGGCACGGGTGGGATGGGGAGGTGTTGTGCATGATGTGGATGAGTGTGTATGTGCAGGTGTGAGAAAGGGTGTGGGATGGGCCTTGAGGGGAGCGTGCCACCCACAGGGTTCATACTGACTGCAGGCGCTGGGCTCGTGGGAGTGTTGGCCACAGCTGGAGACGGAGCAGCTGGCGGTGAGGCCAGCGGGATCTGGACAGCAGGCGGCACGTTCACTGGGCTGGTCACTCGGAAGCACTTCTCCTTGTGGGCCTTCAGCATGTTGGAGAATCGGAACCGCTGGCCACAAACATCACAGGGGTAAGGCTTCTCGCCTGTGTGAGTTCTGCGGTGCCTCTTCATGTTGGGTCGACTGGTGAAGCTTTTACCACAGATCTCACAGATAAAAGGTTTCTCTCCTGAGGTGAGCACAGATAAACAGCGTTGATGTTCTGAATGTAAAGATGTGAACCTGCCACTCATGCTTTTTGCTCTCCAAACTGAGACTTAACAGGTCAGAGTAAGCACAACTACAACTTAAACCTACCACGTTAGACAGGGAAGAGGAGGAAAATTAAGAGGTAGTGGTGGGTGCTGAGGTGTGGTCTATGGGCACCTTGTCTCTGGAAATTAACTACTACTGTGCCAGTTCACTGCATCTCAGCCACCACTCCTTCTCTTGTGATAGGTGCTCACTCCTGGCTCCACTCCAATCACCACATCTGGTAGCTTTCCATCTGGTAGCACATGAGGTACTATAGTATCCCTACTGTCTGTGGGATTCTTTGCCCAAAGTGATCTGTTGGACACAAGTTAGGAACCCTAACTAAGTCTGACTCACAGAGTCTGTGCTGCTGCCACAGAGGCTGGAGCTTCTGTGTCATTTCTACATGCATGAAGAATGCATCTTCTTACTATTTTTTTTCTGTAACTCCTCCCCATAACTAGGAATAAAACTATCTCTTCCCTCATACCACAGTCAACTTTATCATTCTAGTAGAAAGCTGGATCTCCTGTTGCCTCCTTCCACCCACGCTTCCTAAGAGACGGGTCGAAAGAGTCAGATGTGGCTGCTTCCTCTTGTTGAAGAGCCTTCACCGTGGCTCACACTCATCTTTCTGGTTGAGTGCTGAGTCTAGCTTAGCTTCTTTCTTCCTATTTACTTATTTACTTACTTATTGAGACAGGGTTCCCTTATATATCTCAGGCTGGCTCAGAACTCAAGATCTCCTCTTGCCTTGGCTTCCATAGCGCTGGGATTACAGGTGTGAGCCAAAAGCAGTTGGCTCTTCCTATCTTTTCACTTGTCCCTTTGAAGATTAGAGACAGTCTCACCTATCCAAAAAGGGGACCTTCAATCTCCTAAGTAGCCAAGGATGACACTGAACTTCTAATTCTGCAGCCTCCACCTCCCAGTGCTGGATGACAGGCTGTCACTATGCTTGGTTTTCCTTTAATTAATCATCTTAAGAACTTCAAATATGACCAGTAGGATGGTTCAGTGAGTGAAGGCACTTGCTGCTATGCCAGAGAATCTGAATTTGATCCCCACGGTAGGAGAGAATCGACCTCAAAAGCTGTCCTCTGACTATAATGACTACAAACGCTTCATGCCACAAGTTCATCCCTGCTTCCAAATAAATATATGTAATCAATCAGAAACTTTTCAAATTGTGTGCTAAGTGGTTCTGGTTCATTCATCTGAGAGAAATGCCATTGGAAACAATTGTATATAGCATAGAAATATAATTATTAACATGAAATCTATGTAAAGCATCTATAATCTATTAGTAAAGTAAAACAAGCAAGTTATAAAAATATGCACACAGTGGGCTGGAGAGATGGCTCAGCAGTTAAGAGCACTGACTGTTCTTCTGGAGGACCTGAGTTCAATTGCCAGCATTCACGTGACATCCCTAACCCTAATCCTAACTCCCTAACCCTAACTGTCTGTAATTCCAAGATCTGACATCCTTACACAGTTATCCATGCAGGCAAAACATCAATTCACGTAAAATAAAAATAAATATTATAAAAAATATGTACATAGCATTAGCCACTTTCATGTAAAATATCACAGGAAAGACATAGAAAGAAAGACACTGTGTTGCCAAGATCATTTCTAGGACTTTTAGGTAATCATTTTTTGTTTCTTTTTTTCTTCTTCTTTTTAATGTAGCCTTGGCTGGCCCATTACTTCGTGTGTGTGTGTGTGTGTGTGTGTGTGTGTGTGTCTGTGTCTGTGTCTGTGTGTGTCTGTGTCTGTGTGTGTGCATGCGCATGTGTGCGCGTGCACGCATGTATGTTTCACATTCGTGCCTAGTGTCCACACAGACCAGAAGAGGGTAAAGCTCCCTAGACTGGAGTTACAGAGGGTTGTGAGCCAACATGTGGGTGTGGTGAACTGAACCCAGGCTCTCTGCAAGAGCATGAATGCTCTTAAACACTGGGCCATCTCTCCAGCTCCTATTCTTTTAAATACTTGTCTGTATTTATTTTGCTAAAATAACCATAACTTACTTAATCAATAAAATTTTTTATTTTTTTTTAAAAAAAATCAATAAAATTTTTATTATTTTTTTTAAAACAGAAGTTCCTGGCTGGCCTAGTAATCACTCTGTAGTCTGAGCTAGCCTTAAACTCATGGCAATCTTCCTGCTTAAGCCTCCTGCGTTCTGGGAAACAGGGTTGTTTCCTAGACAAATATTTAAAAGCACAGCTGTTTGCTACCTTCTTCAGTCCTGACCTCCCACATTTACTCTCAGATCTTCCTTCCTCATCTGCAGCAGCCACATGGAAACAGTGCAAGGACCGATTCTCTCCAACTGACTCACCAATCACACACACACAGTCACTTACAAGCAGCACATATTGAAGGGTCTCAATAAATATGTTTAACTTTCTAGATCTCTTTAATCACTTCCATTCACAATCTCCTGGGCATTGTAACTTGCCATAGAAAGCTCCAAAGGAGGGCTGGAGAGATGGCTCAGCAGTTAAGAGCACTGACTGTTCTTCCAGAGGACCTGAGTTCGATTCCCAGCATCCATGTGGCAGCTAACAACTGTCTGTAATTCCAAGACACTTTTACAGTTATACATGCAGGCAAAACACCAATTCAGATTTTAAAAAAAGAAAGAAAGCTCCAAAGGAATTAGGGCTGATTACAAATCCATGATTCAAATGAAAATCTCACTGCATTAATAATCTTTTATTTCTTTTATTTCTTTTTATCCGAGACAGGGTTTCTCTATGTGGCGTTGGCTATCATGGAACTCTCTCTGTAGACCAGGCTGGCCTTGAACTCAGAGATCCACCTGACTGCCTCCCTAGCATTAGGATTAAAGGCATGTGCCATCCCCACCTGGCCAATCTTTTATATCTTAATATATTAGCAAAAATTTCCACATTTTTGTCCCATGTTTTTACTTGACATAAACCCACTACCCCCTATAACTCTGATTCATTGTTTATTTGGCCCCATTACCTAATTATGCTTAACTGCTGATGTTAAGGTTACTCTGAAGTTTAAAATAAAAATGTAACATTTGAAGTCAACCACTGTACCATGCTCTACTTTAAAGAAGATGGGAAATGCGGGCTTAGAGGGTAAGGTAAATTCACCAAGATATCTGGAAAAGCATGCACATTAACTTATCTAGAGATGTACCTACTAGACAAGGCTGACCCAGCTCTAAGAAGCAGCACTGTAAGTAGCCTAAAGAAGGGCACTGTACATGAAGAAGATCTACAGAAGAAAAGAACTTGGCTGGCTGTCTTCTGCACTGTGCAAAGGGAAGAGTGATCTGCCCCATAGACCCAAGCATCCTTACCTATGTAGCATGAATGGATCTCTGGGCAGCATCAAAAATCCATTATCTATCCCATGTAATTATTGAGCTTTCAATCCTTTCTCATACTTCTTACTTATTGCTTCTACTTGAACGACCCACAAATCTCTCAACCATCAAGTGAAAGTTAAACTCATTATCCTACCTAGCAAACCACACCACTCTCTACTATTCTCTACCTAGAAGGTACTCTGAAGCCTCTAAGACTAACCCTTACTTCACCTAACTGGTTTACCATCTGTGTTCTTGATCACCTCACTCTCTATGTGGAAGCCAATGTGAACTCTGAAAACATCTGTGTCACACTCCAGACAATCCACACCTTTCTGGCTCCTCTTAAAGTCCAAAGGTTTCCTAGGAGGTTTAATGATTCCTTATGCTGTAGTCTCTATTCACAGCTCGGTGGTATCTTTGCTTGTCCATGACACTCTTAGTTCAGTGGACTCACAAGCCTCAGCACAAAACTGCCATCAGGCTTTTCTGGTCTCCAGCCTGAAGATAAGCCTGTGGAGCTAAGGGCTACTTATATCTTGCTTACCACAGACGCTTCAGTTAGGAGGCTCTTCTTCCCATTTTTAATTTTTTGAAGATAGGGTCTCTCTATGTAGCCCTAGATGTCCTAGAACTCACTTTATGGACCAGACTGATCTAGAAATCCACCTGCCTCTGCCTCCCAAGTGCTGAGATTAAAGGTGCACACCACCATGCCTGGCCTTAATAGGATCTTAATAAATATTTGTGAACAAATTTTTAAAATGTTAAAGATGTAGGGCTGGAGAGATGGCTCAGAGGTTAAGAGCACTGACTGTTCTTCCAGAGGTCCTGAGTTCAATTCCCAGCATCCACATGGTGGCTCACAGCCATCTATAATGAGATCTGGTGCCCTTTTCTGTATGCTGTATACATAATAAATAAATCTTTAATAAAAAAAAAGTAAAGATGTAGATTTCTTCCCATATTTTAACGCCTCTGAAACTGTCATTTACCTTATATCCAATGGTATACAAGTTTAATTTGTAACATTTTCTCAGCAGCATATGAATTAATTTTTCAACTGATGGCAACCTGGATTTAATGAAGTATGGTGATCACCATTTAGATCATTACATTACCTTCTTTTGCTAATTCTCTATCCCTGGCAATCTTCTCATAATTCAGCTTCTAACATAGAGTTTAGTTTAGGCAACAATGCTGACCAAAAGGCATTAACAGTTCTGGCCTGGGTTGGAGATGTAGCTCTGCAGTAGAGAACTTGACTAGCACATGTTGAGACCCTAAATTCAATCCCTAGGACAGAAACAGACAAAATAACCTGGGCTGAGAGATGGCTCAATGGTTAAGAGCACTGACTGCTCCTCCAGAAGAACTAGGTTCAATTCCCAGCACTCACATGGTGGCTCACAACCATCTGTAACTCCAAGTCCAGGATATCCCACACCCTCTTTTGGCCTCTTCACCAGGCAAGCATATGATACACAGATATACATGCAATCAAAACATCCATATGCATATAATAATAAGCCTTCCAAACTACTTGCCATTCATAAATAATAAATAAGCAATTTGACATCATGAGGACCATGTAGCACATCTAAGAACCTCTGATCTTGAGCTGCTGATTACAGTGGAAAAAAAAATCCTAGAATTGGAGAACTAGAGCCCGTGATGACACTTCCTACGTTTATAATGGCTAACCCATCCTGCTTTATTACTTGCTACATTAAATTAGAGCAGAGTCACTGAGTGTCCAGTTGGGAATAAAGGTGCCTTGAGCAAATTATTTACTCTTTAACCCCAGTTTCTCTATTTGAAAAGTAAAGATCACAGCCCCCCAAATAGGTCACCGAGGAGTAAACATAAGCTGGTGCTCATAGCAGCATCCAGAAACAGGTACTCGGTGTGCTGTAGTCTGTCCGCCTGTCATTATCACTGCTGTTATTCCGTGGGTCATTTCTGGAGGGCAGAAACCAGGTCTTCATTCCTCCTTGTGTCCTTATGCATGGTATGAGGACAATCAGCAAACATTCTGCTTTGAACTTACCCTGTGCCCAGACTACTAGGAACCCTGCCTGATGGAGGCCAGCTTCCCTAGGTTAAGATCTGCCTTACTTTAACTGCAAAGAAATAACTCAGCAAATGCCAGTTCTCACAATGGGTATGATTCCCACCCACAAAGACTGCTGCCTATAAATGTCCTTTTATCCAGGCTTTCTTTCTTTTCCTCTAAAGCTCTCTTGTCCTGCACTCTCTCAGACACTACAGTTGTTTTTACTTAGTGCCATGGAACTAGAGGCCAGCTAGTTGCACAATTCTGCTAGTGAGGTTTGTTCAAACCACCACCCAGTTGCTTTCTCAGTTCTAGCAATACAAACAATACTGAGAGACTGGAGAGATGGCTCAGCAGTTAAGAGCACTGACTGTCCTTCCAGAGGACCTGAGTTCGATTCCCAGCATCCACATGGCAGCTAACAACTGTCTGTAATTCCAAGACCTGACACCCTTACAGTTATATATGTAGGCAAAACATCAATTCACATAAAAATAAATAAATAAATAAATAAATAGTTTAAAAAATATACTGAAAGGTAGATGAAAAATGGGATGGGAGGTATTTCAATGCTGATGTTAAACAAAGTCTAATATACAATATCAAGACCTATTGTCAACAGTGAGAAAGATGAACACAAAAGGCATAAGCAATTCAGAAAAGAAATATATAACTACTCAATAAACAAATGAAAAACATCCAATCCAATTTAGTAGTAAAAGTGCAAAGTAACAGGAAACCATTTCTCACTAGTGAGGTCAGCGGAGGCTTCCTAGCTCTTTGGCTGGAGAAGTGAGTTTTCACGCACACATGGTGAGAGCAGATGAGGAGGGTAAGTTTGTAACACACACCATCAGGTGAGAAATGGGCCCCTCTCTTTGCCCTATCAATCCCATTCCCAGAGCTTTACTGTAGGTAAATAATTGTGGATATACAAATGATGCTATTCATTATAGCATTATTTATAATAGAAACACTGGAAACAAACAACCTAAATATCCAACAGGGAGTTGGCTAAATGAAGAGAAAACAACCTTTACTTATAGGACTGTTATAAAGGTTATACTAATGAAATAGTAAAGGACAGCAAACTTCAAAAAATCTCTGGCATATCTATACATAAATGATGGCTACTTTCTCCATTATATAGCCATTAAAATTATATTACTGATATGATATATGAAAAAGTAGGTTAAAAATCATGTTACAAGGTGCTGGAACAATGGCTGGGTTTGATTCCCAGCACCACATGGTGGCTCACAACCATTTGGAACTCTAGCTCCAGGGACCTCAATACCCTCTTTCTGACCCCACCCCTCACACCCAAAGGCATCAGGCATGCACACAGTGCACATACAAACAAAAAAGAAAAATAGTCTACACATATTAATTAGCCTAAAATAAATAAATAAAAGCAGGTTATGATAAAGTATAAGAACCCAATTGTATTATCCTATGCATGAACACTTTAGGCACAAGACTTGCCTAGACCATGCTAAGAGCTGAAAGTTGTTTTATCTGTGGTACTGATTACTGAGCCTTCTCCTGCTAAGCACATGCTGTATCATTGGCTACACTCTTAGCCCTTGGAAAAAAAATTTTTAATAGATTAAATCTTGGGCTGGAGAGATGGCTCAGTTGTTAAGAGTACTTGGTTCTTGCTGAGAACCCAGATTTAGTTCCCAGTACTCAAATGACAGTTTATAATCCTCCTTCTTTCCTGTTCCAGGTAATCTAGTACCTTCTTCTGGTCTCCAAGGGCACCAGACATGCATGCAGTACACATACATACATGCAGGCAAAAATACTCATACACATAAAATAAAAATCATAAATAAATCTTAAAAAAAAAAAAAAACCACAATAGGAACCAGATGGTGGCGGTGCACACCTTTAATCCCAGCACTTAGGAGGCAGAGGCAGGCAGATCTCTTGAGTTCAAGGCCAACCTGGTCTATAGATTAAGTTCCAGAACAGCCAGGGCTACACAGAGAAACTCTGCCTTCAAAAATAGTAATAATAATAAAATAAGTTAAATCAGCCAAAATGTTTTTATTTAGATAAATCTTGGTGCTTTCTCTGTGGTATTTATTTAGCTCCTCATTTTCATACAGGCAATGTAGAGCAGGCTGGCCTTGAACTCAAGAGATCTACCTGCCTTTGTCTTTCAAGTGCTGGGATTAAAGTCATAAGACATCATTCCTGGCCAGCCCTTAATAAATATGTGTTAGTCTGATAATGGGTAAGAGAAAAATCTAAGTGAATTGTATTCTTTTGGAAGAAACATTTCTTGGCTAAGAATGTTGATCATAAATTTTTATGCAACAACTATCACCACAAAATAAAACTTGTTGGGCTGCAGATATAGTTTAGTCAGCTGTGGACAGTTCTAGTGTTTGTAAAAAGAACTATTATTTTAGCCAGTTCTCTGGAACCTGGATAATTAAATGCCTATAAGATTCTTACCACCAGGTAGTGGTGGGTCAAGTCTTTAATCCCAGGGTTAGGGTTAGGGTTAGGGTTAGGGTTAGGGTTAGGGTTAGGGAAGCAGAGGCATGTGGATCTCTGAGTTTGAGGCCAGCTTGGTCTAGCCAGAGCCACACTGAGAAATCCTGCCTGGAAAAACAAAACAAAACAAAACAAAGATTCTTATCAATGTTACAGAGGGTATATCCCTACAGAGTGGGTTAAAGTATATTTAACTCCTTTTAGTGGATGGAATTAAATTCAGTACCTTTCAAGAAAAGGTATTGAATTTTGGTAAATCAAATCTAATCAATTCTGAGAATATTGAGAAGGCTGGGTGTGGAACCCCATGTCTTTAACCCCAGTACTTTGGAGGCAGAGACAAGGCTATTCCGGTCTCAAAAAATAAGACAAACCAAGTCATTCAGAGTTGGACATGGTGGCACACACCTGTAATCCTAGCACATGGGAGCGAAGGCAGGAGGATTGCCGTGGGTTCCAGGATAGCCTGTGCTTCAGTGTAACAATCTGCCTCAAAAAAACAAAATACGACAAACAAAAACTCAAAAGGCAGTAACATAAATAATTTTTAAAAAAAAATAGTTATAAAAGAGAAAATTTCAGTATTATAGATTGATTTTTCTATCTCAGGCTTAAAGTGAGATTTTTCACTTACAAAGCAAATCTGTGCCAGGCATGGTGGTGCGCACCTCTGATCTCAGCACCTAGGAGATCAAGGCAGGAGGATTGCTCTGAGTCTGAGAGCAGCCTGGGCTGCACAGCAAGACTTCACCTCAAGATAAAACAGAACAGGAAATAACACAAATTTGTGGTTTGGGTTTAAAGTCAGATCCAGAGATGACTACCAACAAGACCCGGGGCTCTGTGGCTGGTCAGGAACTCCTCACCAGTGTGTGTCTTCATGTGCTCGTCGAAATATTGCTTCATGTTGAAGTCCTTGCCGCACCATTGGCACATGAACTGCTTGTGCCCGATGTGGATGCTCATGTGGGAGCGGAGCTGGTACTTGTACTGGAACCTCTCATCACAGTTCTGCATTGGACACAGAGGACAGTGTTGGATACCAAGCACAGAAGCATCACTCCAGCCTTCCCTCACAGGCTTATAGGTTCATTTTCATACTCAAAATACAAGCTGCTTATGGCAGTTGTTTGGATTTGCTATGTTTCTGCAGCTGAGTTATGAAAACAAGGGAAATTTTCTCATGTAGCTCTCACTGGCTCATACCCCACTTCCCGCAGTTACTACATCTTACTCCCAAGTTAACTGAGGAGACTCAACTGTGTGCTACTGGGACATCCCTCTTCCTGGCAGAGAGAGAACACCGAAACCCTGGTGCATGCCAAAGCCTCAGCAGCACACAGCCTTGTACTCTGCACCCCGCCCTCCATCCTCATTGCTGCATCATCAACACAACCCGAGCTTTGGAGCTGGCCTGTGTGAGGCCTGTTCCTTACCTCACACCTGAAGGGTTTCTCTCCAGAATGCTGCAAGGAGTGCACCTTGAGTGACATACTGCGCTTGAAAGATTTTCCACAGGTTTCACATGTAAATGGCATGTCTTTTGTGTGTGCTGTAACACAAAATGCACTGAAACTCAAAACAGTTCCACCAAAAACCTCAGACTTGAAGAGACAGGTCATAAAGTTATGTGACTTTAACAGGAATGCTCCTCAGGGACACAGACAGCAATGTTGAAGAGAACTCTGGATGGGAAGAATGCATCATCCAAGTTGGTGATGCTTAGGACATGCTGCATTTAGTCTCAGCGAGTTAAAACTGACTGCAGTATGATTGTTCTACAAGGCCTGTCCAATGTGGAGCACAGAGCACTCTGGAGACCAGCAGGGGCAAAGAGCAGGGGAGAGAGACTTACCGACCATGTGTTTCCGCACGTGAGCCATGGTATAGAACTTCTTCTCACAAATCTCACAGGCAAATTTTTTTTCTGCATATCCGTGGACAATCTTGATATGTTCATGAAGGGACCAGAGTTTCTTGAAGGATTTGTTACAGGAAACACACTGATCAGGATAAACAGAGAGAGTCTTTATTTATCAAGACTTCAGGAGGTCTCCTGCCTCCTGGCAGAGGGAACGGATCTACTTTAGATTCATGGCACAGAGTCAGACTCTTGACAAAAACTATTCCTCCATGGAGTCCATATTCCAACACCAACATCTGTATGTTCTATTTTCCAAGATCCATCTTTTAGACACCTTGGGAGAGTGCAAACATGGCAGAATCTAAGGCAAAAAGTGGAAAGTCCTACTAGCAACAAAGACCTGATTGCTATTAGCATTTCAGTGTCACACTTATGAAAAGAAGATTCGCTTTGTGTACACACACACACACACACACACACACACACACACACACACGTCTATATACGTGTATATATAGACACACATATATAGTTGTTGTTTAAGACAGATATAGCCCAAGGTAGCCTCGAACTTACTATTTGGCCAAGGCCAGCCTCAAATCATGATCCTGTCCTATCTCCCAAGTGTAGGGTGCAGATATATGCCAGCACCTTCAGGCTTGCTTATGGCACAGACCAGCAAGTACAGTTGTCTCCTACCCAGGGTGTCATGTAATTAAAAGGTGTTTACCAGAGAATCTCAGTAAGTTTGAAATGAACACAAATAAAGGCAAGATATATAAGCATTATAGAGCTAAAGATTATAACAATGTCCTTCCACATTAGAAAACACATTTTTGAAATTTTCTCTAACAAATGCTCAAGGTTTCCTAACTTTCCCTAATTCTAATTTATTCTGTTGCTTCCCCCTCTGACAGAAAACTAATATATAACCTCTCAACTAGCAGCCATTCTCCTCCTTCCTTACCAATCCCAGACCTGCTTGTTTCACATTGACTCCTCCCTCAAATCACGACTCATTAGGACCTGGACTATTAGACATACAGCGTGACTAAATAAGACAGTACCACAAAGTTCTCCACAAACTGCCAGGCTTTCAGGAGTGAGCTTAGAGAACTCAGTCCCTCAGCCTGCAGAGCACTGCTGCCACCGCAGGAGCCAAGACCCAAGAACTCAGGACAAGGTGCTGGCTGGACACTGCCCTGGAAAAGGCAGACCACCCTGTGAGCTGCCTTTTCCACAAGGGTTAATTTTCCCTTACTATGAGGATTTCGGGATTATCAGGAGCTATACGAAAAACACAGCACAAGATTCTTTAGAACTATGAAGGGTTTCCTTTCTAAAAACCATATCTGAATTTTTATTTCTGTGTATGAGTGGTTTGCCTGCTGCATGCATGTATGCTGCATGTGTGCCTGGTGCCAAGGAGGACAGAGGAGGCTGATGGATCCCCTGGAACTGGAGTTACAGGTGGTTGTGAGCTGCCATGTGGGTGCTGGGCACAAACTTAGGTTCTCTGAAAGAGCAGCAAGTGCTCCTAACTGCTGAACCACCTCACCAGCCTAGAAATGTGAAAAGTCTTCAACAGAACACATACAACATAAACACAAGAGAGAACGTACCATAATGAGGAAAAGCATGGAAGCTTATAAATAAGAACTGTTGTTTTCTGTAACTTAAGCAAATTCAGTGAAGGAGGGAGGGAGGAAGAGAAGATGAGAGGAGGAAAGAGGAAGAGGAAGAGGAAGAGGAAGAGAAAGAGAAAGAGAAAGAGAAAGAGAAAGAGAAAGAGAAAGAGAAAGAGAAAGAGAAAGAGAAGAAAAGCCAAAAAACAAGCAGTTCCTAGAGACAGAAATGAGGCATGCCTTTTCAGTAAGGAGCCATTATGAAATCCACATTTGACCTCTAGGGGGCAGCACCATGCCAAATTCCTTTGGATGACCTAGCAACCAACTGCTGCCTAGGCACCTGCTGGAGAACACTGGGGAGTCTTCTTTTATTTACCCAGCATGTCTCCATCAAGTCATGCTACACAAGTCAAATCAGGGCATTTTTTAAAAAAATCTCTTTAGAGGAAGCCACTGATCTCAGTCATTGATTAAAAACAACCGTCATAAAGAGAAAAATTGAAGGTGGTCACCAATATTAGCAGTTCTCAAACCAAAAGTAAATCAATTTATCTTTTAAAAAGTTAGCTTCAAAATGGTAGATTATTATACATATGGAAACATAACAGACTTACCTTGTATGAATATATATTTATACACAGACATATAAGCGCAAACCAATATAGCTGCAATGCATTCAACACCTCTTAACCTGTCATAACACAGTCTTTCCAAGATGCCAGCCTGGTTTGAATACCATGTTTTGTCACATTAACAATTGTGTGCAGCAGCAACATTATGTAACCTACTGTCAGGTAAGCAACATTTCAAACAGCTTAGCCTCTGTTTAAAGTTTGCACATTCCCACGGGCTTGCCTCTTGACACATTTAGTGTTGCCATCTCTCCACGGCTGAAAGGAACTCTCTGCAGGAGATCTTCCACTTCCACAGGTCTGAGTCATTATGGGTTCTGTCCCCATCAGCTGCTCTAGACTCTGGCATCCTTTTAAATAGGAAGGAACCTTTCTCTACGCCTGACCTTCACTCAATGTCTCCTCCCACTTTGACAGAAGATGCCAGAACGAATTAGCCCACAGGTCCTACAACAGTGACTCTCAGTGCAGAGTCAGAGTCGGCGCTGACTTTACATCCCAGTGAATCATCTAGAACAGATCCCCCGTCCAGTGTACCTGGTTCCCACTAGTCCAGCGTCAGTTAAGTGTAATGCTTTGGAAATACAGGATTAAGACTTGGTTTTGAAAAGACCCAAGCAGCAGCGTCTAAAATGATAAAGTGGTGAAATCTGTCCCTTCAGCCTCTATTGTATTTATTCTCTTGGGTAGACACCAGATGACTCTCAACAGCCAGGTCTATCCTGGAAAGTTTGCCCTCTCGGTGATGTGACCTACCTGAATATTTTTTTCACAGTCTGTTTGCTGGTGAAGGGACAGCTCACTTTCCAGGACAAACTTCTTGCCACATTTATCACAGATCTGCATGCGCCTGTGAGTAACGTTCATGTGCTTCTCCAGGTACCAGCGAGTATTAAACACCCTGGGGCACTTCTCACAGGTCAGAGTCTCCTTCTCTTCACACTTAGCTTTCTGGACGGGTGCCTTGGGCTCCTTGGCAGCCCGCTTCTTCCGCTTGGGCAGCTCTGCACTCTTCCTACGGCCTCGAGTTGTGCGAGGTGCAGGGGAAGCGGCAGCTGCTGCGGCAACAGAGGCAGCTCTCCGGGTTCGCCTCTGTGTGACCCTGACTTTCTCCACTCGCTTCTCCTTCTTCTTCTGCTGCTCGTTCTCTCCGTAGTCGCTGCTGTCATCTGTGGCATCCTCCTCGCTCTCCTCTCCTTCCTCGCTGCTCGTCTTGAGAACAGGAGTCTCTTTGGACTGAGGAGAGACACCCTTTTCCCCTTTAGATACATTTAAAGTTTGGTTATTAAGGTTTACCTCCACTATGATCTGCTCCCTTTTGTAAGACACTTCCTCCTCTTCTTCCGTGTCATCAGAATTCTCCCGGTCTTCCTTCACAGTGTGCACATCAGACACTGCCCTTGTCTCCCTGAAATACGGCTGCTCCTCGGTCTCATGGATATGTGGCTTGCTCACCTTGGTGTCCACTAGCACAGAATAAGGGCTTCCAGACTCCCTTTTGTACACTTTGGTGGACAGGTCGAGCTCCTGACTGGCACCATGGTAGAAGGTGGGTGGTGCCTGACTCCGACGGCTCTCTTCCTGGGCCATTCCTGCTGCATGCACTGCACAGTTCTCAACCAGCTCCTGACAAGGACTGGCTGTGTAGCTCATTGGGAAGTAGCCCAGTTTATAAAGCAGTTCAGACTATAGAGAACACCTTGAAATGGGGCAATTAAGACTCAAATCTTTCTCCATCCACAGAGAATTAACCACACAAGTGAAAACAGGAACTTTCTGCAGCCTTCATGCGATGCCTCCAGTGTCATGGCTCCAACATCGAAGCCGAGCAGGGTTCTTCTTACGGCCAGAGCAGAGAGCACTCCTACAGTTCTTCCCAAGGGAGCTACAGGAGACCTGAAACATCTTACCTACAAAGAGAAGGAAACCGGGGAAAATTATACCACTATCGCCTTTTTAGACCAGGCATTTCTCACATGATGTGTTATATTCCTCAAATAGTTTAGGATGGTTATTATCTTATAGGCTGTCTGAGTTCCCATTTCCAGTCAAAATGTAAATTCCATCAGCCGAGAGCCATATCTGTCAAATTCACTAAGATCTTTAGTGCTTACTATAGTGCAAGTATATAACATGTATTCAATAAATAAATACCTACGACTGCATGATGTCAGCCATGCTGGATGCTGCTGGACCTACTGGTATTACTCCAGTAATACAAGAGGCCATGGAACACTTAGAACACTCATTCAGGCAGTTTCCTTCGGTATCAGCCACCACATGCATCAGAGTGAGAAACCACAAAGGTGGCGACACTGTAGACCATGTCTAACAGAATAAAAATGTCCTGGCCTTTGATAGCTATAAATGAACTGTAAACAGAGCTGCCTTCAGGGCGATGGGAGGAAAGCTGAAGCATTCTGACATTTGCTGCATTGCTCCCTAGATCTACTCATGTGTCAGTTGTGGAGAAGTCAAAATTCTGAGAATTAGTAACCACCAGATCAATGTGGTTCTAAGAAAACTAAAACCATCCATTAAAAAAAATTGCAACATGCCTCCTATTGCTGTCTGGCCAGCCACCAAACGGCTGAGTCAAATGAGTAGCCTGAAGGAGCAGTCCTGTCTAACTGCCACACGGAAGGAAGCCAGGGTTTACTGAAGCCTGTCCTGGGGTGGGCACTAGAGAAATTTTATTATCATCTACTTTGTAGCTATTACAAAACTTTGGGGTTGATTTTTTAATTAATTAAAATTTTAATTAATTAAAAATGAGTAAAGCTTTTTTTTTTTTCCCTTCTTTTAACCAGACAAGAGTCTCACTACATAGTCCAGACTGTCCTGGAATTCACTATGCAGACAGGCCACTTTGGCCTCAAGTGCTGAAATTAAAGGTATGGCCACCACTCCTGGATTTTTCTTAATAAAATCGGTTCTATATGCCTTAAATAAATAAACTCTTGCTATATTCTGTTGTCTTTTCTTTAAAATAACCTGAAGAAGCTGTTCAGTACACTTGAACTTTAACAGGTGTAACAGGAGTCACTTGGCCTCTCTCACCTGTTCTACATAAAACAAATCATATTATTAGGGAAGAGAAGGTGTGACCAGTGAGGTTCATAAAGGGACCAAAAAGTAGAGTTAATTTCTAATCTGAATTTGTTATCGCTAATCCTAAACTGTGCCAATGATCTATACCTTAGTAGTCTGTCTACCAATGCAAAAAAAAAAAAAGAGCTAAGGCAGCGAAGTACAGAATTGTAAAGGTTGGCTAATTCTCTGGTTCATAAAATAATCATAAGGATTTGCATTTCTGTAAAGCACATCACATACTTGTTGGATGTCTAAGTGCTTCCCATCTGTGAGGGACAACAGAGCCTCTCCTAGGTACCACCTAAGGACTTGTGAGCATCAACAGTCTCCACGTTTCCACACAAGAGCAAAACCAAATACATCCAACAGCCAGCTGGGGGCTGGAGAGGTGGCTCAGAGGTGAAGAGCACTGACTGCTCTTCCAGAGGTCCTGAGTCCAATTCCCAGCAACCACATGGTGGCTCACAACTATCTATAATGGGATCTGGTATCCTCTTCTGTATACTGTATACATAATAAATAAATAAATAAATCTTAAAAAAAAAAAAACCAGCCAGCTGAAGCAACTTCAGCTTTCACTCTTGGGCCTAAGATACAATCAAATGCTAAGCAAACCATACTGCAAGCAAGACCTACAGAATCCCAGTAAGTGTTCAAATCGTTTTCCATTATTCAGTTCTACCCACAAACATCAGCTATAGGCAGAAATACCTTTAAAACAAAAGGAACTATCTATTTTTATTCTTTTATAATTTATTTGTATTTTATGTACATTGGTGTTTTGTCTGCATGTATGTTTCTATGATAGTGTTGGACCCCTGGAACAGGAGTTACAGACAGTTGTCAGCTGCCATGTGAGTTCTGGGAATTGAACTCAGGTCCTCTGGAAGAGCAGTCAATGCTCTTAACTTCTGAGCCATCTCTCCAGCCTGGAACTATTTATTTTTAAGGTGAGGAGTTGGGGGCTGGAGAGATGGCTCAGAGGTTAAGGTGAGAAGTTTTTCATATATTACTGAGATAGTCTCTGTTAAAATTCAATACTTCTCAAGAACCAGAAGAAAATGTGGTGTGGCTCTGTCTACCTTTGTGCTCAGCAGGAAGAGGCGGGAAAACTATTCCAAAGTCAAGGTCATTTTCACCTGTATATCAAGTTTGATGCTGGGTTATTGGGAGGGCTGAGTCTAGCCATGACCAAGGGCAGTTTTGTAGGATGCAATTTTTAATACAGCAGTCTATCTTAAGAAGGCTAACCGAGGGCTGAAGAGATGCTTAGCTGTTAAAAGCACTGGCTGTTCTTTCAGAGGTCCAGGGTTCAATTCCCAGCACCCACATGGCAGCTCACAACTGTCTGTAGTTCCAGTTCCAGGGCATCCAACACCCTCACACAGGTATTGACATACATGCAAACAAAACAGCAAAAATAGATAAAGATGGCTAACCAAAAAAAAAAAAAAAAGAGAGAGAGAGAGAATGAGAATAAGAAATGTCTTCTTTACTTAAAAATAAATAAACAAATAAATAAACAAAACACAGTCTCATCATGTAGCCCTGGTTGACCTGAAATTCTCTATATAGACCAGAGCAGCTTGGAACTAACAGAGATCTGCCTGTCTCTGCCTCCAGAGTGCTAGGATTAAAAGTATAAACCATAATACCTGGCCCTAAAAGTTTTTATTTCATAAAAAATTACAAGTCACAAATACTTTATTTTTCTTCCCTTTTTGAGATAGAGTCTCATATAGTGCAGGCTGCCCTCAAATTATGTAACTTCTTTTTAAAATTATTAATTTTATGTGCATGAGTGTTTTTGTCTGTTTGTCTCTCTCTGTACTATGAGCACAGCTGATGCCTGAGGAAGTCAGGCAAAGGCATGAGATCCTCTGGGACTGGAGTTACTGAGCTACAATGTGGGTGATGGAAATTGAACCTGGGTCCTCTGTAAGAGTAGCCAGTGCTCTTCACCCTTGAGCCACCTCTCCAGCTCCCACCTTGAACTTCTGACCCTGAGCTGGGATTAACAGCAGGTGCCCCAGTTTTATGTGGTGCCGAGAAACAAGCTCGGGTCTTCATATGTGCTAGTCAGACTTTCTCACTATATCGTCTAGAGGAGCCTCAGTACTCGGCTTCATCTTAACTCTGCCTCCTAAGTGATATGCACCACATGGCTTTTACACACACACCACACCACCTACTTTAGATGTGTGCAATAGTATCAGGAAATGCTGGTGATCTGTTACTTTCTTACTATTAAAACTTTCTGGCATCTCAAAAAGCAACACTCTAGGGGAAAAGTCTTGAAGACTAGAGACTTAAACCAACAGGTATAAATAATCTAAAACAAAAATATTTGACAGATGGGAAGGTTTAGTCCAAACCATAACATGCCCACAACACAGCCAATGGGAAAGATGAACTGCTGACACACCACCTGCCCTTTCTTTCCAGCAAGTCCACACACATCTCTTCTTAGTAGCAATTCTAACACTGTAAGATTTTCTCAAAAAGTAAAAACCTTCTCTCTACACCCCAAAAATGAGCACAGAAAATTTCATGGACAGTTTCTAGGTTGCTGCCCACTTCTAAAAACCTACCACCGAGTCCCCAGGGCTCTAAGCTCCAAGCTTAGAAAGGAAAATTTTATTCTTTCTTCCCTGTGGTGTGTATTTAGACAAAGCATACAAACTGAGTTTTTCTTCGTCTTTCCCCTTAGCTCCCTACTCGATTTTCTTATTTCTGCAGCATATATATGGGTCAGAACTGAATTAACAGGGGCTAGAAAGATGGCTCAGAGGTTAAGAGCACTGGCTGCTCTACTAGAGGACCTGGGTTCAATTCCCAGCACCCACATGGCAGTTCACAACTGTCTGTAACTCCAGTTCCAAGGGATCTGATACCTTCACACCAATGCACATAAAATAAATTTAAATAAATTACAAAGAAATGAATTAACAACAACCAAGGAGACCAAGTTTGAAGTCATATACAGAAAGGTTAGCACATGATTCACAGATGTCAGGCTGGAAGCAAGAAACAGCAAGAGCTTATTGTGTACCCCAATACCAATATGCTACCTAGCCAGGGCTATGACCCCAAACAAGGCAATTAACTCTCATCCATTCTCAGGATGCTTCCCCGGGGCTGTTGTGAAGGTTGAATCCAACTTCACAGGCCAAGTTTCCGCATTATCTAGAGGACTGTGCTAGCCCTTTCCTACTCTGTTGAGAAGGACTTTCCTGAAGAGGTTAGAGGTGTGAGTGGCAGATCAGAGGCTTTTGTGTAGTATATCTTGTTGCATATCTTGTTGCAAAGTAAATGAGCAGATAAAGTAAAAAATAAGTTAAAAATAAAAAGGTAAGATGGTTTAGTCAGTGAAATCCTTGCCAAGCTTAAAAAGAAAGCTAGGCATGATAGTGGGTGTCTATTATCCTAGTACTAGGGGTGCAGAGACAAGACCCTGTGTAGTTCTGGACAGCCGGTGTAGCCAAATCAGTAATTTCCAGGTTCAGTTTCTCAAAAATACAGTGGGGAGCAGTTAATGGAGACACCTGTCATCAACATCTGAGTGTCTACATGCATAGGCCTGTACACACAAGCACACACAAAATGAAGGCATGAATATGGAAAGTGGGAATGACAGCCCAAGGTCATTCTTGGCTAAAAGCACCTGTCCTATTCACCCTTGACACACACACACACACACACACACACACACACACACCTCTCTCTCTCTCTGTTTGTATCTGTTTCCTGGCTGCTGATACCATGTGACCAGCCACCCAGCATGCAGCTAGCAACCCTCCATGACATGACCAGCTGCTTTCCCTAACTTAAGCCAGAGCAAACGTCCTTCCTTAAGATGTTTCAGTCACTGCTCTGTCATGGAAATGAGAAAAGTAAATGACACAAAGAAAATGTTTATGGAGACCTGGGGCTCTTGCTGTGATAAAACCTGACTGCGGGAGCTGGAGAGATGGCTCAGAGGTTAAGAGCACTGGCTGCTCTTCCAGAGGTCCTGAGTTCATTTCCCAGCAACCACATGGTGGTTTACAACCATGTGTAATGAGATCTGGTGCCCTCTTCTGGTGTGTAGGCATACACACAGACAGAATACTATATACACAATAAATAAATAAAGACTTAAAAAAACTGACTATGTTGTTCATTGGCCCTGGCAACTGGCTTGGAAGAGGAATGTGGAAAAGTTTGGCACCACAGAGAAACCCCAGAATGCTGTAACCAGATAGAAGGGCCAGTCTAATGGGAGTTTTGAAGACCAGTGTGTCAATGCAATCAAAGGAGGCCTGCCTCGTCTAGGGGAACTGGGCTAGTGGCCTTTTGTGCTACATTCTGGCAAAGAATTGGCTGTACTCTTCCCATGTCCTAAAAATCTGAGTGAGATTGAATGCAAATTAACAAACTAAACTATTTTGAGAAAGAAGTGTTAAGACAGCAAATATCCAGGCTGTGGCACAGTTACTGCTTACTTCTCTTAGTCTGAGAAAGCAGAAAAATATGATTAGCATATTGCTTGAAAAGAGTTGTGACTTTGGGATATAGACAAGGCAGGTGCAAAAGAAACTGTTAAAGAGATTAGCACAACTAACAAGAAACGTCCAACAGAAAAAGTGTTCCAGGACAGGCCCATCTGAAAGGCAATGCTGGAGCTGAAACTGCTGCAGAGCAGCCTCTACTTTGGGAAACAATCTAGAAAATGTTTTCCTGGGGTCAGTCACTAAAGTGCACAGAAAGGAGACACCAGGATGCTGAAGATGCCAGGGCTGTGGGATCTCTACCGAGGAAAGCCACAGGCAAAATGAGACCAACCCAGGGAACAGGCTGTATGTGCTACCTGCAGCAGAGCTCACTGGACCCACAAGATCTCACCCCAAATTCAGACAGTGTGTTTGTCGGCTGGGTTTTGCTTTGGCCTGAATTTTTCTTAGGGAGGTTTACTCTGTGCCTTTGTATATTGGAAGTACATAACTTGGTTTTTACTTTATAGGTTCACAATGAAAGCATTTCTTTGAATCTCAGAAGAGAGTTTAGACTTAGGTTTTTGAACAATATTACAATCTTAATCCTTTGGAAACTTTTACAGATGAGTAGAGTGCACTTTGCATTGTGAGATAGTCATAAACTTTGGGGGTGGTGAATTAAGGCTTAACAGGAATGTGTTCCGATGTGAAACTAACAATTAATTTCCACTGTCAACTTGACTGCATTTGGAATCACCTACGTCTCTGAGGGCATTTCCAAGGAGATCTGTCCGGAAGGGGGGGTGACACCATCTCATGGAATGTGGTTCCAGACTGAATAAAAAGGAGGATGCCACCCATCTCTCTGCTTCCTGGCTGCTAACAGTGTGGCTGGCCACCTCATACTTCTCTTCAGTGCCTTCCCTACTATGGTGAAGTACATCCCTTCACACTGTGGACCAAACTAAAAGAGGAAGAGAGGACGAGCAAGAGAAGAGAGAGGTGATGGAGAGGGCAAAAGAAAAGGAAAAACTACAAACTGGACTTTATTAAAATCAATGTTTGTACACATTGAAAGATATAATCAAAAGAACAGAGGCAACAGAGTCAGAAGGGTAGATTAACAAATCAGAGGTTTAATAAAGGTCTGGTATTCAGAACATATAAGAAACTCTTACAACTCAGCAATAAAAAGACAGACAAACAAACAAACATGGAGCCAGGCAGAATAATGCACACTTGTAATTCCAGCTTTCAGGAGGTAAGGGCAGGAGGATGAGCAATTCAAGGTCACCCTAAAACAAGTAAGACCCTGCATCAAAAAGATAACAATGTGGGCTAGAGAAGAAACAGGCTGCTCATGCAGAAGACCTGAGTTTGGTTCCCAGCACCATTTGTAACATAAGTTCTCAAAATCTGAAGCCTTCTTCCGAATCTCACCAGATGCCAGGCACTCACATGATGCACAGACATACATGTAGGTAAAATATTTGCAGACATAACATTTAAATGTTTTAAAAATATTTTTCCCAAGACCGGCTTTCTCTGTGTAGCCTTGGCTGTCCTGGAATTTGCTCTGTAGACCACATTGGCCTAGAACTCAGAGATCTGCCTGCCTTTGTCTCTCAAGCTCTCCAGCGCTGGGGCTAAAGTTGTCTACCAGCACACCTTGCTAAAATAAATTTCAAAATTAACTAATTAAAATAAAAAAGACTGAATGAGGAAAATATTTGAATAGTTATTTCTCCCAAACTAACATGTAAAAGTTCAATGGTAACGAACTACCTTTCTAGCATGTGTGAGGCCCTGGGTTCAATCTCTACTACTGAAAAACAAGTCAATAAAAGTACTTTAAAATTTTTACTGTTGGGACACAATACAAAGATTGTATAAAAGTAATACAACAAGTGTTTCACACAAAAATAATATTCTTGCTTCTTTGGATAACTCATCTGGTATAAACTAGATGACAAACAGCTGGGCCTGAGGCAGTGGAAAATAATAGCTGGAGCAAAACCTCCAAAGACAGGTCTCCCCTAGTAGATGCTGGGAAACCAATCCAATGGTGCCTTTCTCCTTTGGAAGAGTACAGGTGAACAGAGAGGATAGGTTGATACTGAGATCTGGGCTGTTACACTGGTTAGTCAATTTTTTTTTGAAGATTTTTACTACCTTTTATGTGATATGGTGTATTTGTACACTATATGAACATGAATTGCTGTGATTAGTGTAATAAAAAGATAAACAGCCAATAGCTAGGCAGGAGGTATAGGTGGGACTTCCAGGCAGAGAGAAGTCTGGGAAGAAAGTGGAGTCACCAGTCAGATGCAGAGAAAAAGCATGGGCAGTACAGCAATGAGGTAACAGCCACACAAAAGAATGCAAATTAAAATAAATAGGTTAATTTAAGTTATAAGAGCTAGTGGGACAAGCCTCAAAAGCTAAGACCAAGCTTTCATAACTAATAATAAGTCTTCATGTCATTATTTGTGAGCTGATGGCCCAAAGAAAAACCCAAATGCATCCATGTGTTTTGTGTGGATGTCCCACCGTGCCCGTGGAGTTGAAGTTACAGGTGACTGTTAGCAGTCGTTCTGTGTGGATGTCCCACCGTGCCCGTGGAGCTGAAGTTACAGGTGACTGTTAGCAGTCATGTGTGCTAAAAACCAAACTTAGGTCCTTGGAAGAGTACTAGGTGCCCTTGACCACTGAGCCATCTTTGCTGGCCCCAGAGACTAATGAATCATACACAATACTGGATACCACTATATTAGAAGTGAGGCAGTCATTTCTGAAATTGCTGCCACTCAGCCACGTCTTCTCTTTCTTCCAAACAGTTGCTTTCTAACCCTCTTCTGTTATATAGGTAAGGCTATAGGTAGGATAGGTTTACACAGCAACTATTTCCTGCTCAATCCCTACACTTGAGATGTGCAAGCTTTGACTATTGTCTACACAAAGTTTAAGAGGAAGATTTTACTTATTTACTACTGCTAATAAGTACTGTATTTATTTATTCATTTAAAGACAAGAACGCCTCATGAAATCTGGCCTCAAACTCAGAGACATCTGTCTGCCTCTGCCTCCCATGTGCATCACCACACCCAACTACTATATTAATCTTAATTTCCACAAGCTTAAAATTTGTTAGGAAACAAACCCTATATACCCAAAGTAAGTCATGGTTGCCAGTGACATTATTTAAAGGGGATGAAGGAATGAACTGGACATGATGGAAGGCTGTGTGAAGAGCCTGAAACCTGGCTGAGTTCTGAAGAATGGCAATATCTAAAAGCAGAAGAAATGAAAAGATGTTCCATGCACAGATGAGGCTGCCATGTTCTCGATGAGACACAGTCTACAATCTTAGGAATAGACCAAGACAAGGGTCTACCTAAAGAAACCCAGGGGCTAGTGCAACAAGATCTGGTTAAAAAACTAGAACAGAGACAGAAAATGGAGCTTTTGGTTGTTACAGGTTCTCTGTGTAGCCCTGGATAAGCTGGAACTCACTCTGTAGACCAGGCTGGCCTTCAACTCAAGAGATCTGCCTGCCTCTGCCTGGGAGTGCTGGAAATAAAGGCATACGCCACCACTGCCTGGTAAGATGATGATGATGATTGGGCAATGTGTACGAGAGTTTGTGGTGTGTGTAAGTGTGGAGGTCAGAGGACAGCTCTGTAGTTGGGTCTCTCCTTTAGTCTTTACCCAGGTTTCAGGGATTAAACTTAGGTGTCAGGCTTACACAGTAAGCACCTTTTCCTGATGAGCCATCTTGCCTGACCAGAACAGAGAAGGTTTTGATGGAAGCTGAGAAAGAGACAGTGAAGGTGGCAGTGAGGGCAATAAGGGGAGATGTGTGAGAGAGACTCAAGGCAAGCTTGGGCAAGAGTTCAGTCAGCCTGCACAGCCAGAGCAAGACTGTTTCAGACAGACAATCAGAAAGTCCACTCACATATTTAACAACAAAGTAAAAGTGGGAAATAAATTACTTTGCAAACACAAAGTTTTACATTTAAACAGTGCCACATTTTACCTTTTGTTTAGTGTGTGAAAAAATGAGGATTTTGTTTGTTTTTTGTACTGGGAACCGAGCCGAGGGCTTTGTGCAGGGTGCAAGTGCTCTACTGCTAAGTTATAGTCTCAGCTCTTCTAATCTTTTATCTTGAACCAGGGTCTACCTTGCCTTGAACTTACTCGAGCTCAGGTGGGCTGTGACCTTGCAATTCTGCCTCCATGACTAGAGTGCCTTGTATTACAGATAGTTTTACAGTTCTGACCCAAAACCTGTTTACCCATCTTCACATCCTTGCCAGAGATGGCCCGATTGAGTTGTGGATGATGGGAGTTGAGAGGAACTCTGCTCAAACACTTCTGAGAAAATGTCATGAATTGTCCTAAAGAGCAAAAGCAGAGGTAAGTGCCACCTACTTCTCTGAATGTCATCTTGTGCAGATATGATGCCAAGAGCTGGGACACCATCTTCTACTCGTGAGGGAACTCGGCAAATGAGAAAGCATGTTAAGATGGTGTGACAGTAAAGCAAATGGGTCTTGAACTTTATCACTGAACCAGAGTCAAACCAATCCTCAACGAAGACTTCCAGTTGATGATAAAGGTAAATTTTCCTTGTTTTTAAATTGCTTTAAATTGGATTGTCTATTATCTAAAGCTCAAAACATCCAAATTCATCTAATCATGTTTGTGAAGTAAATTAGACACTTTTTGCTGTTAATGTTTAATCACAGACACAGAAGCATACTTCAGGAAAAAAACCACTTGTTCTTCCTGTCTTGTACCATTCCTCAAACTTGACAATGGCCTCATGCCTGGACTTTCAGGTCATAGCTGGGTCTCTAAAGGACTTGATCTTTGATCTCTTGGTGATTCTCTTCTTGCCCATGACAGATGTCACTTTTCAGGGATAGTGGTCAATTCCAGCCACCAGCGCATGGCTGTAAGGGTGGTCTGAAGTCACCAGAGCATGGCTGCAAAGGTGGTCTGAGGTGCCATCACCACTTTTGCGAGTTTCATGAACTTGCCAGTTTTGACGGCAAGCAGGTGACACCCAGAAGAAAGCAAAGAACAATACTTCTGAAGAACTGTCAAGCAGTCAGGTGGACAGGCAAGTCTCCTCTCAGTCAGGGAAAAGTCAAAGCTGTGTGTATATGCTGATTGTTTCTGACTTACAATGACTTAAGAATTTTCAACTTTATTATGACAAAACTTTTGTTCAACAAACACATAAGAAAAAATTAAAATGCTAGGCATGGTAGCACATGCCTTTAACCCCAGCACCTGGAAATAAAGGCTGGTAAATCTGTGTGAGTTTGAGGTCTGCCTGATCTACATTGTGAATTTCACCCCAGCCAAAGTGACATAGAGAGACCATGTCTTAAAAAAAAAAAAAAAAAAAATTGAAAAATTCTAAAATTTAAAACCATTTTGTGATAGAGACTACAAAGACTTTTAAAGTTGGATGGATTGAATGCATTTTTTAATTATATGTTCAACTCTAGTTTAGTGATAAAACTCAAGACTTATTTTTTCCCACTTTTCTTGTCCTCTGCCCAGTTTCAGCATAGATGTAAGACAGTAAGTACCCCAGCCCTGGTATCACACTTCTATAAGCCTATGGAGCCAGGGAGTAGAATACATAGCTTGTATGAGAATGGCCCTGAAAGGCTCATGTATTTAAATGCTTATTCACTAGGGAGTGGAACTTGTTTGAAAGGATTAGGAGGTTTAGGAGGTGTGGACTTGTTGGGTATAGGTGTGGCCTCATTGGAGGAAGTATGTCACTGGCAGTGGGCTTTGAGATTTCAAAAGCCCAAGCCACTGAAGCATGGTCTCCCTTTTCTGCATATGGACTAGGATGTAGCTCTCAGCTACTGCTCCAGTAGCTGCCTGAATGTCACCATGCTTCCCCAAGAGATGACAATGGGCCAAACCTCTGAAACTGTCAGCAAGTCTCAAATTAAATGCTTTCTTTCATAAGCATTGCCATGGTCATGGTGTCTCTTCATAGCAATGGAACAGTGACTAAAGCACACTTTAAAATTAAAATATGACCACTTCAAAGAGAAGGGATAATCTCAAAGTCAAGACCAAGACAGCTTTTGATGCAAACCACTGCACGTTGCAGAAGCAGTAACCTAGTTTCGTTCTGAATGGAGCATCTGCTGTCCTCAAGAGAGTTGTGACTTTCGAGCAAGATTTCCTTCATAACATGCCAGATAACAGACAGGTAAAGCAGAGGGGCCAGGGGGAGCCAGCAACACACTTCTGTGCTGCAACCTCGCTCAGGTCACACACACACACACACACACACACACACACACACACACACACACACACACACACACACTGAAAAGCCTCTCTTCATTATTCTTGACCTAACAGTGAAATTTAACTGGAAGCTAAAGGCGGGACTTATGATGTAATGATGCACTTGATGCACTTGAGTATGAGTGCATGTTCAGGTGGGGGGTGTTATAAATTCTCCTTGGCACACAGAATTATTCCTGGCTAATTGTTTTATTCACAACTGTTCATGAATAACTTCAGCCAGGAAACCTGATGTTTGAACATATAAAATGTTCTCCATATTGCCTGTATGTGTGCGTTTTCTTTTATATGCATGGGCCTTTTTTCTCTGTATGTATTTGTTTACTACATGTGCCTGATGTCAGTGGAGCCAAGAAGGCATCAAGCTGGGCATGATGCACGTCTGTAATCCCCTCAGAAGGCAGAGGCAAGTAGATGTCTAAAAATTGAGGCCAACATGATCTGCATAGTGAGTTACAGGTCAGCCAAGGCTTTCTCAAAAGAAAAGAAGGGGATGATTGCTCTAACCTCCAGTCCTTAGAAGAGGGCATCAGATTTCCTGGAACTGGAGTTACAGATGGTTGTGAGCTGCCATGTGGATACCAAAAATTGAATGTAGGTCTTCTGGAAGAACAGCCAGTGCTCTTAACTTATAAGCCATCTCTCCACACCCTGCTTTTGGTGTTTGTTTCGTTTTACAAGACAGGATTTCTCTGTGTAACTCTACCTGTCCAGGAACTTGGTCTGTAGACCAGGCTGGCCTTGAACCCACAGAGATCCGTCTGCCTCTGCCTCCCATGTGCTGGGATTAAAAGCCTGTACCATTGCCACCCGGCCTGTTTTAAGATAGCAAAAGAGAGTACCTGGTAGGAGGAAGCCAGCGGGCTCTACCTGTTGGAAAGACTTGTAGGTGTTAAGACTTTATTAGAGGGAGGGAGAAGGAAAGAGAAAAAGATACAGAAAGAAAAAAGTAGAGAGGAATCTTTTTAAAAGGGGATTTGTCAGCAAAACACTAGGTGGGTCAGGGTATTACTTACTGGCCAGTACTCCAGGAAGTGGGTCAGAATGCTAATATGGCCTGTTTGGGATTTTTAATTGTAGTATTAGAGGTAGTTCTAAGGTTTTGTGCATGCTAGTCAAATGCTCTACCACTGAGCTATATCCCCAGATCTCCACATAGAATTCTTATTCCTCTTTCCCCCATTTCATTAAGAAAGAAGTCAAGGGGCTGGAGAGATGGTTCAGAGGTTAAGAGCACTGGTTGCTCTTCCAAAGGTCCTAAGTTCACTTTCCAGCAACCACATGGTGGCTCACAACCATCTGTAATGAGATATGGTGTTCTCTTCTGGCCTGCAGGCAGAACACTATGCATAATAAATAAACAAACTTTAAGAAATCATATACACATGTATTTCTGTACTGAACAATCTAGTCATTGCATAACCTCTTCATACATTCCAAAGAAATTACTTTCAGAATATAAGATAAATTTTTAGTAAGCAATTGCACAGGAATGTCTAAAGGTATTGAAGAGCAACAAAGGCATTGAGCCAAGGCAAGTGAACAGACATTTCTGGCTTGCAGATAAGTAGGCGGAAGAAACACTTACTGGGAAGATTATTTTTTTACATTACTCATTATGATTAATACACAGTACCTGTATTAGTCTAAAGAAAACCCTAACCTCTCACCCCTCAAAACGTATGTGCTATGAACAGACACAATTAGTAGAAACTGCAATGCTTTGCTTTGGGGGGGGGGTGAGACAGGGTTTCTGTGTAGCCCTAGAACTCACTCACTCTGTAGACCAGGCTGGCCTTGAACTCACAGAGATCCACCTGCTTCTGCCTCCAGAATACTGGGATTAAAGGTGTGCACCACCACTGCCTGGCTGAATATTTTGCTTTTTAAACAATTTTACATATTTATCATTTCATTTAGTACATGTGTGTGATGGCATGTATGCCAGCTCCAGTGTGATGGTCAGAGAACAAGCTGCCAAAGGGATAGAACATAATGAAGAAAAACTTAAATGAGAATTTTTGCTATAATATCTTTAATATAGTTATCTTCCTTAAGTCAAAGAATTACACTAGCTCAAACCATGATAATGTCTTCTTTTTTTTTTTTTTTAAAAACACTTTTATTTATTTATTTGCCTTGGTGTTTGCCTGGAACTGAAACTACAGACAGTTGTGAGCTGCCATGTGGGTGCTGGGAGTCAAACCCGGGTCCTCTGGAAGAGCAGACGGTGCTCTTAACCGCTGAGCCATCTCTCCAGCCCGATAATGTCTTCTTAAAAAAAAAAAAAAAAATATGTATAGGGCTGAAGAGCCTGAACAACTAAGAGCAATGGGTGCTCTTTCAGACGACTTGGATGTGATTCCCAACACCCAAAGGCAACTCACAACCATCTGTAACTCCAGCTCCAAGGGGTCTCATATACTCTTCTGGTCTCTGCAGGCATCAGGCACTCACAAGCTCTTGACATATATGCAGACAAAATATCCATACACATTAAAAAATAAAATAATTTTTAATGTGTACAAGAGAAACATAGACTGAATGAATGAATGAATAAATGAGAGTATGAATTAGAATGCTTTATGTGTGCATATACCCTTGGATCTCCCAGAGCTGGAGTTACAGGCATTTGGGAGGCACCTGATGGAAATGCTGGAACTGATACTCTGGTCCTCTGGAAAAGCCACAGGTCCTCTGTTTAGCCATCTTTCCAGTTCCTGGCAATTTTCTGTAACAGCTCCAAAGAAATACAGACAGAGTGGGTGATAAGTGATAATAGTTCTCATTGCAGAAACATGGCTAAAACAATCCTTCCCTGACCTCACACTCCTTAAAAAATCACATCGATCTAAAGTAGCATAAGCTTCTTTTTTTTTGGTTTTGTTTTGGCTTTGTTTTGTTTTTAACTTTATTTATTTGCCTTGGTGTTTGCCTGGAACTGGAACTACAGACAGTTGTTAGCTGCCATGTGGGTGCTGGGAATTGAACCCGGGTTTTGGTTTTGTTTTGTTTTTAACTTTATTTATTTATTTGCCTTGGTGTTTGCCTGGAACTGGAACTACAGACAGTTGTTAGCTGCCATGCGGGTGCTGGGAATCGAACCCGGGTCCTCTGGAAGAGCAGACGGTGCTCTCAACCGCTGAGCCATCTCTCCAGCCCCTAGCATAAGCTTCTAATTCCAGCACTTGGGAAGAAGAGTCAAGATAATCTGTGAGTTCAAGACCAACTGTGAGTTTCAGGACAGCAAGGACTGCATTGAGATGCTGTCTCAAAAAACCAAAAACCAAAAAAACCCACATACATTGCTCTAAACCCCAAAGTTCCTGTCAAATAAGTATTCTTCATTAACTGAGATGAAGGCCTCCTGGCTAAAACAAAAGACAGATGGACGGACAGACAGACAGACAGACAGACACACACAGAGAAGAAAATGTTGGGTGGCCTGCTTCATTTCTCTCCACTTTATTCCTTAGAGAATATCCTGGAGCTAGGCTGGCAGCCAGTAAACCCATGCTCCATCTGCCCCTCCCTCATCAGGTTACAGGTATGCTCCAACACACCTGCTTCTTACTGGAGTGCTGGGAAATTTGAACTCAGATTCTCATGCTTGTACAGAAAAATGTTCACAGTGCTGAGATAACTCTCCAGCCCCCAATTTTCACATTTCTTTTTAAATGTTTTTATTATTGTGTGTTCGTGATGTGTGTATGTGGGTACAGATGTCAGAAGACAAGTTTGTGGGGTCAATCCATGCCTACCTTATAGGCCCCAAGGATTAACCCAGGTCTCCAGGCTTGGAAGCTTCTCCCACTAAGCTCTCTCTGGCTGGTCTTTTCTTCTTTTCATTTCCTTACAGCAAACATGCATTATTGCTACAGTAAGCAAAACAATCCATCCTTATCCTAACCATAAGAAAACAAATGAATTCATCACAACCTTCAGATTCAATGACTAAGATCATTTAGATACAAGTGTTCATAAAAAGAAAAATCACAAATACAATTTAAGTATAAGAACCACTGAAAATGTGTATCAAGGAGGCTGGAGAGATGGCTCAGAGGTTAAGAGCACTGACTGTTCTTCCAGAGGTCCTGAGTTCAATTCCTAGCAACCACATGGTGGCTCACAACAATCTATAATGACATCTGGTACCCTCTTCTGTATACTGTATACATAATAAATAAATCTTTAAAAAAAAAAGAAAATGTACATCAAACTTCAAAATATTAGTGAGTTCATGAACATTCATCAAATATCTATTGAGCACCTGTTGTGTACGATGCCTCACAGAAACAAACCTCAGCATAATAACCATGGTTCTCAGTCTCCAAGGCTGACCATGTGACCATTTGTCCTCATTTGCTCTAGAACTTGGGAATGCCCATTCCTCCCACAGTAATTTTTTTTTTAAGATTTATTTTCTTTCTTTCTTTTAGTTTTTGAAGACAAGGTTCCTCTGTGTAACCCTGGCTCTCCTAGAACTCACTCTGTAGACCAGGCTGGCCTCGAACTCTGAGAAAAATCCACCTGCCTCTGCCTCCCATGTATTGGAATTAAAGACATCAACCACCAACCACCCAGCAGGATTTGTTTTCTGTCTATGGGTGATTTTCCTACATGAATGTATGTACACCACATGTGTACAGTGTCCATAAAGGCTGGCAGGGAGCTGGAAGTGGAGTCACCATGTGGGTACTAGGAATCAAGCATAGGCCCTCTGCAAGAGCAGCCAGTGTTCTTAACCACTGAGCCATCTCTCTAGACCCAACCACAGTAACTGTTAAAAATGACACCTCTCACATTATCCCCCAGTGGGGAAATCACAGTTATTCTATTTATTAAAATAACAACCACTGGACTCCAGCTCTAGGGGATCTGACACCTCCTTTTACTTCTGAAAGCTTTGGCACACACATGAAGCATATACACGCACTTAGTTGCACACACACACATTTTTAAAAAAACAAACTACTGTTCCCATAGGGCAGTGGTTCTCAGGCTTCCCAATGCTGTGACCCTTTAATACAGTTCCTTATGTTGTGGAGATTCTCAACCATAGAATTACTTTTGTTTTTACTTCCAAACTGTAATTTTGCTACTACTGTGAATCATACTGTAAATATCTGTGTTTTCTGGTGGTCTCAGACAACCCAGGAAAGGGTCATTCAACCACCAAAGGGGTCTCAAGACTCACAGGTTTAGAACCACTACTATAGGGATTTGGGCCTGTAAAACATGTCTTTCTTTTATTTACTTTTATTTTAAAGACAGGGTCTAACTATGCAGTTCTTGCTGGCTCGAAACTCACAAAGATCACATACACACATCGCATCCTTCTCCCTAAGACTATTTCCTGGGTGCTGGGACTAAAGGTGTACAAACTATGCCTGGTTTTCTTTCAGTTTTAAAATAGTTATTTAGGCTTTTTGAAATTATTTTATTGCATGTGTATGAGTGTTCAGCCTACGTGTATGTGCACAGCATGCATGCCTGGTGCCTGAGGAGGTCAGAAAAGGTCATCAGATCTGGAACTGGATAGGCTGTAAGCCACCATACCCACATGTGTATTAAGAACCGAACCTGGGTCCTCTGCAAGAGCAACAAGGCTAAGCCATCTCTCCAACCCCCACCAAAAAAAAAAAAAAAAATCTTAAAGACAAACTTTCATTTCATAGCCCAAACTGGGCTAACTTACTATGTGGCCAGGGTTTCTCTGTGTAGTCTTTGCTGTCCTGGAACTGGCTTCATAAACCAGGCTGGCCTTGACCTCACAGAGCTCACCCCGCCTCTGCCTCTCA
>PVIH01001828.1:188965-215442 GCA_004025045.1 Sigmodon hispidus
AAAAAAAAAAAAAAAAAAAAAAAAAAAAAAAAAAAAAAAAAAAAAAAAAAAAAAAAAAAATTATTTATTACGTATACAGTATATAGAGAAGGGTACCAGATGTCATCATAGATGGTTGTGAGCCACCATGTGGTTGCTGGGACTTGAACTCAGGACCTCCAGAAGAACAGTCAGTGCTCTTAACCTCTGAGCCACCTCTCCAGCCCAGAAGCATCCTTCTTTTTTTTTTTTTTTTTTTTTTTTTTTTTTAATTTTTTTTTTTTTAAACAACTTTATTTATTTATTTATTTGCCTTGGTGTTTGCCTGGAACTGGAACTACAGACAGTTGTTAGCTGCCATGTGGGTGCTGGGAATCGAACCCGGGTACTCTGGAAGAGCAGACGGTGCTCTTAACCACTGAGCCATCTCTCCAGCCCCAGAAGCATCCTTCTATCAGCCCTGCTTTTCCTCCTGTGGGCTGACAGAAGACAGTGGAGCAGCCAACACAAAAGACCTCTTTTTGTTCATGGCTAAAGACCGTGGTGATTTCATAGCACCCCAGTCATTTCACATCGTAAAGCAGGAACTGGGGCTCTGTACCAGGAGCTATGTCTTGTGTCTCCTTTTCTCCTCTTCTGGAGAGAGAGATTCTTGTAGGGAAGAAAATACCACCAGAGGAGAGAAATTTCTTTTTGTTAGGATTACAGTTAATAAATTATACAACTGCATACTGCTCTGCACCTCCTGTGGAATGAATACTAGGCAATGCTAAAAAAGGGCTGAATAACAATACCAAGAAAGAAACAAATGTTTCCTTCTAGAATCATGCTATTGCCCATTAAATAATATTCCTCCATGTCAAGCAAGAATTGAACCTTAATCTGATCAAGCACAAAGAGCTAAAACCAAATTGTGGGCCATAAAAGGAATTGACATAAAAGTATGTCACAGGGCTGGAGAGATGGCTCAGAGTTAAAGCACACTGACTGTTCTTCCAGAGGACCTGGTTCAATTCCCAGCAAAACCACATGGTGGCTCACAACCATCTATAATGACATCTGGTGCCCTCTTCTGTAAAACTGTATGCATAATAAATAAATAAATCTTTAAAAATAAATAAATAAAAAATAAAAATAAATATTTTTTAAAAGTATGTCACATGAAATCAAATGAATATAATCAGCAAAACTCAGAATATAGAAAACTATACAACAAATGACTGTATTCTTCAACAGAAGAACTGAAAAGGTGTGCTAAGGGGAAGCCCAGAGTCAACCAGCCTAGAGATCTTATAGGACTCAATAAATGGATTAACGGACCAACCACAGTGCCCTCTCCTTCTGGGGCTGCTTTTTTATTTTGAGACAGAGTATCACCATGTTACTCTATTGACCTAGAACTCTCTACATGGACCACGCTGGCCTCAAACTCAGATCTGACTGTTTCTATCTCACAAGTGCTGGGATTAAAGGTAATCAGAAAGTTTGTTTTGGAGCATAACAATAATGGTAGTTGTCTTTTTTAAAATTCATTTATTTATCTTTATTTTATGTACAGTGGTATTTTGCCCTGAAGCTAGAGTTAAAGACACTTTATGAGCTGCCATGTGGGTGCTGGGAAATGAACCTGGGTCCTCTGGGAGAGCAGCCAGTGTTCTCAAACTCTGAGCATTTCTCCAACCCCTGAGCATTTCTCCAACCCCAAAATTAATTATTATAAAAAATCCATATCTGAAAGCTGGAGAGCTAGCTGAGTGGTTAAGAATGCTTGTTACTCTTGCAGAGGTACTTTGCCACCAAGCTGACAACTGTGCCTGATTTTCAGAACCACATGATGGAAAGAGAATTGACTCCCCAAAACTGTCCTCTGGCCTCCAAACATACTCACAGAAAACAAATAAAAATATTATTTTTAGGGGCTGGAGAGATGGCTCAGAGGTTAAGAACACTGACTGTTCTTCCAGAGGTCCTGAGTTCAATTCCCAGCAACCACATGTGGCTCACAGCCACCTATGATGACATCTGGTACCCTCTTCTGTATATTGTATACATAATAAATAAAATAAATCTTTAAAAAATGTTTAAAAAATATTATTTTTAAAATGCCCTATATAGTTGATGTCATTAATTCCTTCCTTCTCTGTCATAAACTCATCTAGTTAATGGAACGAATCACATAAATTTAGTGACTCTGGATGAGTGGCAGTGGTTAGCCTCAGCAGGGATTCTATACTGAGTGGATGATACTCCACGGTATTCTGCCTAAAGGTCAGCTCTACCACCAGATGGGGCTGAGAATGAAGGAGGCACTTGCCTAGAATGCTTAAGGCCCTGAGTTAAGTCCCTAGTTCTAGAAACAGTATAATCCACAAGATATTTAAATGCCTAACTAACAACTTGTGACTACCATTCTCAATTAAGTCACCCTCCTAATAAATGGCTATCTTCCCTGTGCTCCTGGACTTGGGAGCTCCTAACCACACTGGAAAAGGCAGCACTGTGATAAACCACATTACAGCTGATTATAAATCATGTTTCTGCAGGAACACAAGAAGGGTGGAGGTTCTTTGGCCCTACCTTAAAATTGCCCTGGGCAGAACTGTCTATGAGTGTTAAGAGATAATTTTTTTTGGATATTAATGTTGAAGATAACATTTGTTTAAACAAATAGAGATCCATATAATTGTATATAGCATATATGTATACCATAAATGTTATAAATAAAAATTAATCTATGACAAGGTTCAAGCATTTAATATTTAAAAGTTTGTTTTCAAATAGAAAATGTATGCTGAAAAACTAGTCAAATCTGAACTCTGAAATCTAGTTAAAAGAAATGAAGTGGGGGGGTGCTGAGGGGGGCTGGAGAGATGGCTCAGGGGTTAGGAGCACTGGCTGTTCTTCCAGAGAACCCGGGTTCACATGGCAGCTTACAGGCTCCTATTTCGGGATATCTGACACCTTCACACCAACGCATATAAAATAAATTTTAAAAAAATTATGGAAGGGACATAACAGTGTTTTAAAAAAAAAAAGTCATTTTCTTAATTCTGAGAATCACTGTTCCCTAAAACTTCATGAACAGAGAAACTGAGTAAAGTGCAGGTGGCTCCTCCCAACTCTTTTCTCCCCTCCTCCGCTCTCCCTCCACCCTCCCCCAGCCACCTCACTCTCTGAGACAGGTCACTATGGAGTCCAAGCTGTCCTCTAATTCATCAGCCTCCTGACTACTGGGATCACAGGGCTGTGCCTCTTTGCAACTTTTCTGTAAACATAAAATCATTCAAATACATCAAAAAATAACTTACTGCAATTGCTATAATGAATTATGATCACCTTAAAAGGTTTTCTCTGCTAAAAAAAAAAAAAAAAAAAAAAAGAAATCTACTTTGCTTGCTTTTCTCAAAAGAGACACTTTTGGGTTTTGGTTGATCTACTGGCCCTCCCAGCCTCCACCCTGCACTGGAAATGCATATTCTCAGTTTATTTGGTAACAACTATCAATGAGCAAATGGGCTTGGTTTTTCACCAGAATCCATGTACAAACATGTGTAAATATGTTTTATGGCTACTGTCCCAAATGAGCAATGCCCAGATAACCTGACTGACTTTGGCACTGACTAGCACTGCTGCCTACAGCTCACCGACACCGTGAGCTGGAACAACCGGCCTGAATGCAGTTCAGCATCTCCCTAATTCTGAGGTGTGCCTGCTTTCGGGGCCAGGCACGGAAAGATTCACCACTACAAGTGTATAAAGACATCTGCATGGGGCATCCCTGTAGCATTATCTATTGCAACAAAAACTTTAAACAACAACAAAATAATGAAACACTGATACAGCAACCTTACAAAACCATCTGCATTTATGACTGAAACAGATTAGGTCCATGTCGGGAAAAGGGATTTCAGATATGTGAGAAGCAACTATGCTTTGGGGGGATAAAAATTAAAGACTCTGTGAGATAGGTTAGGTTTTCTTTTATTGGTTCCATAATCAATACTTCAAACATCTTCTCACTGAGTCTGGAGCCTGCTGCTAGCCAGTGAATCCCTGAGACATTCCTGTCTCCATATCCATAGCACCACATTCTCTTTTACCACAGATATGATATGCATGCAGTAATGATTCAACTTAAATTTCAATAAAATTTTAAAAATCAAGAGACAGACATGGTGGCTCATACTTATAATGCCAGCACAGGGAAGCAAAAGCACAAGGTCAGCCATGAGTTCCAGCCAGTACGGAGTTCCAGGCCAGCCAGTGCTATACAGTTAAAGCCTGTCTCAAATAAAATAAAATAAAATCCAGGGAAGCCAGGTGTGGTGGTACAATCCCAGGACTTAGGAGGTTGAGGCAGGAGGAACCTGAGTGCCAAGCCAGACTAGACTACACATCAGCTGTTCTAAAAACACAGACAAATACAGCACTAGCAACAGGCTAGAGGCTTTTACAGTGGTAACTACACATTATGCGACCCATTGGTCCTCCTAAACCTGCCTGCGAATGTTATAATGTTCATAATTACCAGAAACTGGAACTAATCTAAATGTCTTAGTGGTTAGGGTTAGGGTTATTAATATCAACAATGGGATATTACCTGGTGATAAAACCCAACAAACTGCTGATGTGCATGGAAACTTGGATACACCTCAAAGACATTGCATGCAAGAAGTTATATTTATAAGTTATACACTGTATGATCCTATCTCTGATCTTTTCCAAAGACAAAGCTACAGCGATGGGGGTTAGATTGGGGGTTGAAGGGAAGATGCAAAGGGACAGGAGGGAGATTGGGCGGGAATTATACTGTACCTTGACTGAGGTGTTATAACTACAGAAGTATATATTCATACTGACATTCACATGTTTCTTTTTTTTTTTCCTTCCTCACAGGTTTCTAAAAGCCAGAAATATTTATTGCATTTAACCCTTTAAATTATTTTTTCAGTTGGTGAAGTTAAAACAGTTTCAAAGTTCTTTTATCAATACAAAAAACCAGTTAACTTGGAGCTAGGTAACAGTGGCGCACACCTTTAATCCCAGCACTCAGGAAGCAGAGGCAGGAGGATCTCTGCGTTCAAGCCAAGTGTCTACAGAGAGTTCCAGAACAGCCAGGGCTGTACAGGGAAACCCTGTCTTGGAAAAACAAAAACAAAACAAAGTAAAATTAAAAAGCCAACCAACTTGGAACATTAACAACTGGCCTCTTGGAAAAACGGGAAAGAGAATAAATGATATGATAATAATGTGATGATGATACAATAATACTTGAAAAGGTCCTAAGAAGATTAACTAGCAAATGTTATGTAAGTTTGTTAAATGAACATTTATAAATATGCAGAATGTACAATTTTAGCTATAAAAATGAAAGACCACTCTAACCAAGTAACTTGGAATTTTGTCCTCTAGATGACTAGGTTCTGATTATAATTATATTCTGGCATAGGGTCTCCATGTTACCTAGGTTCACTGTGCACCTGAGTTCCTTGCCTCTGCTTCCTGAGTGTGGGCTACAGGTGAGCACCACACTACCCAGCCTCGCAGAACTGTCTCTGAAATATTATCTAAGTTAATTCACTGATTTCTAAAGAAATAAATGTTCACTACTGGGTCCTTGTTGTGTTTTTATTCTATAACCATTCTACATGTAAACTGCTGCTTAAATAGGACTGGTGTTAAAGAAGATTATACTAGAGAATTTTAAAAAGTCTTCTGGGGGCTGGCAATATAGCATAACAGGTAAAAGTGCTTGCCAGTGAGCCCGAAGACCTGAGTTCCATCCCCAGAGCCCACAAGGTGGGAGGAGAGAATGGACTCAGACTCCAACAAGTTGTTCTGACCTCCACGTGTGCACTAAGGCTGTGTGGCATGCCTGTCCACATCCACACATACACGATTTTAAAATCTTCCCATATATTCATTAGTTCTATCAGTCTTACCCAGCATAATAAAAGGATCCAGCATGTAAATGTGTGTGTGCATGTGTACATGTATTAAGCAATGTTAAGCATATAGTCTTATAGAAGATCATCAACTTAAACGTGATACAAAATAGCACCCAACCTTAACCCTTTCTGGAATTTCAGGTATTGAAAGAACTACTCCTCTGTGTATGATAACATCATACAAATAATAGTTTCTTAAAGTAATTTATTTGTAATTATGTGTATATGTATCCATGAGGTAGCATGTGTGCATGAGCTTGAGGGTCTCCTGGAGCTGGAGATACAGGCAGCTATGGACCCACTGATCTGGACGCTGAGAACCAAACTCAGGTCATCTGATGCAGCAGTGAATACTCTCAACCCCTGAGCCACGCCCCACTTTATTTCCCACTGCCTTTAATCTAGTGAGCAGCTGAGTCTCTATTCAGCAGGTTGTTCTTTATGAAACATACAGAGCAGTGGTTTTTCTTTTTCTTAATTTTTTTAAGTTTTATTTTTATTTTATGTGGATGGATGTTTTGCCTGCATCATGTAGATGCAATGCTCTGTGGAGGCCAGAAGAGGGCATTGGATCCCCTGGAACTGAAGTTATAGGCAGTGATTACCTATTTTTTAAAAAATCTAGCTTTCTCTGTGAGGTGCTGTGGTGGACTGAATAAAATGGCCTGCACAGGCTCATAGAGAGTAGCACTATAAAAGGTGTGGTCTCTTGGGGGCTGGAGAGATGGCTCAGCAGTTAAGAGCACCATCTGCTCTTCCAGAGGACCCGGGTTCGATTCCCAGCACCCACATGGCAGTTAACAACTGTCTGTAGTTCCAGTTCCAGGCAAACACCAAGGCAAATAAATAAATAAATAAAATAAAGTTTAAAAAAAAAAAAAAAAGTTGTGGTCTCGCTGGAGCAGGAGTGACTTTATTGAAAGGATGTCACTGGTGAGGTTCAGGAGCTCAAGCCTGGCCTAGCAGCTCACTGTCTTCTCCCTGCTGCCTGTAGATCCAGATGTGGAACTCTCAGCTCCCTCTCCAGCATCATGTCTGCTGCATGCCACCATGCTTCCCACAATGATGACAATGGACTAAACTTCTGAACTGTAAGCAAGCCTCAGTTAAATGTTTTCCTTTATAAGAGTTGCTGTGGTCAGGACTGGAGAGATGGCTCAAAGGTTAAGAGCACTTAGCTGCTCTTCCAGAGTTCAATTCCCAGCAACCATACAGCATCTACAATGAGATCTAGTGCCCTCTTCTGGCATGCAGGCATTCATGTCAGAACACCTTATACATAATTTATTACATATATACATATTATATACAAAATAAATAAATCTTTAAAAAACAAAAAAAAGGAGGCGTTGCTGTGGTCAGCCACAGAACCCTAACTAAGACAGTGGCAAAAGAACCAGGAGATGGGATGGCAGACTGAAGATCTGACAAGCTGTAATAAATTTATAGTGCTTATTTCTTTACCAAACATTGACAAGAACACCTCCTATAAAACCAGATCATTTTATTGGGGGGAGGGGGTGGCTGATGCCTGTAATTCCATAGTTCAAGGAACTGAGGCAGAGGATGACTATGATTTTTTGAGGCCAGCCTGGTCTAAAGCTAGCTAGTGCTACATAGTGTGACTAACTGATTAACTGATTAACCTACTTGATTAAATATATAAACAGGACTGGAAAGATGGTTTAGCCATTAAGAGCACTTCTCGCTGTTGCAGAAGACCAGGTTTGGTTCCCAGCACCCACATGATGGTTAACAACCATCCTTAACTCTAGTTCCAGGGGATCCAATATCCTTTTTTGGCCTCCATGGGCACTGAACACACATGGTATAGACATACACCCAAGCAAAATACTTATACATATAAAATAAACACAAAAATATTAAAAATAAATATATAAACAAATAAAATCAGGTCATTTCTACTGTGTATATATTTACGAACACTTAATTTTTATATTTTTAACTAGGCAATATTAGTATACTATATTATTTTCAAGATTTAAATATTTCTGAATTTAAAAATAAAATTTAGAGACTGGAGAGATGGCTCCTGGGTAAAGAGCACTGACCACTCTTCAGAGGCTCCAAGTTCAATTCCCGGCACTCACATGGCAGCTCACAACTATCTGTAACTCCAGTTCCAGGGGATCCAACACTTTTTTTTTTAAAGGTTTATTTATTTATTATGTATATAGTATACAGAAGAGGTACCAAATGTCATTATAGATGGTTGAGAGCCACCATGTGGTTGCTGGGAATTGAACTCAGGACCTCCGGAAGAACAGTCAGTGCTCTTAACCTCTGAGCCATCTCTCCAGCCCTGGGATCCAACACTCTTACACAGACATACATGCAGGCAAAACACTAATGCACATAAAATAAAAGTAATTTTTAAAAAAGAATGTTAAAAAAGACAAAAATAATAAAATTTTAATATCAATATACACTATTAGTTCAAGACCTGAAATTTTAGAGCAAAGAATTATAACCACATCAGAATCATAAAAGATTTATCAGCTTTATAAAAAAGTAAGCCATTATTTTTATATATATATGTATATATGAAGATTATTTTCTTTGTGAAACTCCTTAGTTAAAAGCTATTTATATTCCCAAACAATTTGCATGGAGCCTATTTTTTTTAAAGGCAGGGGACTGGAGATGGCTCACTGTGTGAGTTCAGCTCCCTAGAATGCACATAAAAAAACGAGGACTCAGTCATGTACCTCTGTAAAGCCGTTGTCACTCCTGTTGTGAGATGGCAGGTGGGGACAGGACCCCAGAACCTACAGACCAGCTAGCCCGGCATATGCAGAGATGAACAAGAGACTGTCTCATGATGAGACTAGCATCTGTGCTTGTCCTCTGACAACTGCCCATGCACCCCTGCACATAAATACCAATATCCACAAATACACTTGCCAGGCAGGGCAGCACATGGCTTTAGTCCCAGCACTTGAAAGGCACGGGTACTCATGAGATGACCAGCCCGGTCTACATACCAAGTTCCAGGCTGTCTCAAAAGCAAACAAACAAACAAACAAACTTGTCCACTATACTTTATATTAAAGTCTCCATATTTAAGACTATTTTTATTTAGAAAACAACCTACATTATTTCTTATCTAAGTTAGATTAAATGAATTTCATTCATGTTCTAAATTTAATAAAGTAGATGCTACACTGTCTCCTGGTGTCAGCTCAGGCACTGGTTTCTCAGCCTGTGAATATTCAGTTCATGGCTTTGGTGAGGTGTCCTGTGCACTGATGGTTAGCAGTGCTCAGCAGCACATTCCTACCCCCAGTCCCAAAATTAAAACAAACCAAAACAAAATAAATCTAATGATAACCCGCTTAACAGCTTTATAGACTTTATCATTTCTGTATTTGAACAAAGGGATGAAGTGGGTAACTACTACAGTAAAGGAAAAACATCAATGAAATGTGATTTTTAATGGGAACAATAACACCTTAAGACTTACTCAAGTGTGTATCTATGACAACTGCATTTCACTGGTCAACTGGCTGACAAATCTAACAAATCCTAAAATAGTCAAAGCAAGGTTTGGTTATATTGCTATTTATTTAAAACTTGTTGCACTACAAATATACTTTTACATGGGTCATTTATAAAAATTATATTAAGTTAGTGACTATCAATGGAAGAATATACAGAGGCTGTTTTGTTGTTTGTTGAGAAAGGGTTTTTTTTTTTTAAAGATTTATTTACTTATTATGTATACAGTACACAGAAGAGGGCACCAGATGTCATCATAGATGGTTGTGAGCCACCATGCGGCTGCTGGGAATCGATTCAGGACCTCTGGAAGAACAGTCAGTGCTCTTAACCTCTACGCTCTCTCTCCAGCCCCCTGGAGAAGAGGTCTTATGCAGCCTAAGATGACCTCAAAACTAGGTAGTAAAGGATGACTTTGAACTTCTGATCTTCCTGCCTCTGTTTCTCAAGAGCTGGGGATACAGGTATGCACTAGCGTGTTCAGCTGTGATACTGATATATTAAAATGAGATAGCAAAGGAAATACTTAACAATTCCTAGACAACACCTTTCAGACATTGTAATTTTTTATTTTATTCTTTAAAGCAGGGTTTATGTTACCCAAGGCAGGCTTGAACAATCCTTCTGCTTCAGCTTCCCCAATTGTTGGGACTATATATAGATGGCTCCCTCCACAGTTGGCTCAGCTCTAATTACTTAAATGACATTTCCCATTTGTTTTTTGAAACAGGGTTTCTCTGTGTAGCCCTGGCTGTCAGTGGAACTCACTCTGAAGACCAGGTTGGCCTCAAGCTCACAGAGATCCACCTGCCTCTGCCTCTCCAGTTAGTTCCCATCATATTTTATCTCCCTTTATTGAGAATGAAAGCACTTTCATGGCAGCACAGTGGGAAAGAGCAGGCGTGGTTCTGAGCCTTCAGAGTGGCAGCAACTGCAGTACTAACTAGCTATTCCCAGGGCTAGGGCAGGGACAGGGGAGCTAAGACTTCAAAACCAGCCTGGACAATACAGGAAGAGCTTAACAATCAATTTCCAGATGATTTAGGAGGAGAGATGGCTTAGGCTCTGTAATCAAGAGCACTCGATCCTCTTGCGAAGGATCTGGTTTGGTTCCCAGCTCCCACCCAGTGGCTCGCAGCCATCCAGTTCCAAGAGACCTGATGTCCTCCTCTTCTGACCTTCATGGCACAAGGAATGTATGTGAACACTTACATACATACAGGCAAAACAGTCACACATGTAAAATAAACAAGTCTAAAATACCTTGTATTTTAAAAACATATTTCTGTTCCCGGTGTGAGTACACATGGAGTGAGAAGCAGGAGGATCTATGTGAGTTTGAGGCCAGGTTGGTCTACCCAGGGACTTTCAGGCCAGTTAGAGATACACAGTGAGACCCTGTATCAAAAAAAAAAAAAAAAACCTACTTCCTCTTCTTGGCACAGAAAAAATTCAAACTGTACATTTTTGTAATGTAATGATTTTCTATTTTTCTGTGTATACTTTAATAAAATTTTATTTTTAAAAAAGCATATACTGAATTACTTACTTTCAACTCTGGTTCCCCATCACTCAATTTAACTCCAACAGACAACAAGTATTAGTAGCCTTTTTGGATAACTACTGAGTTTTTAAAAGTTACTTTTACACAGGAAAATCCCCATAATATAAAATGGCATACCCACAACATTAATCTCTGTCTTTTGGGTTTTTTTTAAAGATTTATTTATTTATTATGTATACAGTACACAGAAGAGGGTACCAGATATGTTATTCTAGATAGTTGTGAGCCACCATGTAGTTGCTGGGAATTGAACTCAAGACCTCTAGAAGAACAGTCAGTGCTCTTAACCTCTGAACCATCTCTCCAGCCCCATTTTGGTTTTGTTTCTGTTTTTTGAGTCAGGGTCTCATGTTGTCCAGGATAGCTTTAAACTTGCTATGCAGCTGAAGCTGCAACTCTTGATCCTCCTGCCCCAGCTTCCCAAGTGCTAGGATTACAAGCATAAGCCACCACGCTAATTTTCCTCTGGCTTTTCAAAATGAACATTACTGTATACTGAGTGTTCCACAGTAATCTATAGTGTCCTCATTCTTTGCTGCGGTGAAATAGATACATGTTATATATTATCCTACTAAGTAAATATATGCTAATTTATTTAATTCTATATTGGTGGGCCCTGAGATGATTGATTTTTTTTTTTTTTTTTTAGAGACTGGGTCTCTATGCAGCCTTGCCAGCCTGGAGCTTGCTAGGTAAACCAGGCTAGTCTTGAACTCACAGACACAGAGATCCATCTGCCTTTGCCTTCTGAGTGCTGTATCACCATGCCTAGCTGGTTTCTGAACTTTTGATTAATTAATTTAAATGATTTTATATGCTAAAGAGAAAAGTATAAAGCTTTCTATAACGAGTGACCTTCAAGCAAGGTAATTTCAAACTCCAGTGATGTCTTAACAACAGGACATTGCGGTTGCCCAATCATACAGATTTATCCACAGACTTGAGATCACACTCTCTCCTCCAGCACAAGATGCTACTTTAAATGTGTTAGAATGATATACTCTGAAGAGACAAGCCATTCACTCTTCTCATTTTGTGGACCACACAATATAAGTAAAAAATTCTGCTCCAATGCCCTCCCTGAAAGATTCTAAATTCCAAAGCTGAGAGGCAGAGATATACTTAAAAATATATTCTGCACAGTCCACACTATGTCTTGGCTTAACTTTCTGATGTCATATGAACAGTAAAGATCAAAACCTCACTACCCATTCACGGGTTTGTGAAAGGGGTGGGGGTAGGGGCCTCGAAGGAAGACTAGCTTTCTGCTAAACCATTTGATTTTAGTGACGGGAGGAAAAGCAATGTATGTTTGATTGTTACAAGAAAGCAAGCCTTCTAGAAAAAAACTGTATTCATCAGAATTGACTAGAGCGTGAGACCCACCCTCAAGTTTGCTCTGTCATTCCCAGCACACTGGGGTCTAGTGCTATTACCATTACACACTCAGGCCAACAGTAACTTCTCAGTGTGCTGCAAAATCTAAGGCAAGTCAATCACCATTGCTTGACAATCCCTCTTTATCATAATTCAAAGTTATTGACCGATTCCACCACTAGGCAGCTCAGTAATTAAATAAATAAATAAATAGATAGATAGATAAATAAATAAATAAATAGGATTAGCAGATCCCCTTGAGGAAAATCCTAGTGCATGGCTGATACGTGTCTTCCTCCTCTGAAAAGTCTCTAGGTAACTCTTATGGGCTCACAGACTTACCACAATGCTATACTACAAAAAAATGACAGAGTTAATTTACTCTACAGCAGCCAAAGAGATTCTATTTTAAAAGTGTGTGCCAAATAACACTGCACATATGACCTTAATGAAACCTATTTTTCTTTTTACTATTTTTTTTTTCTTTTTGTGATAGGGTTTCTCTGTGTAGCCATGGCTGGGCTGGAACTTGCCCTGTAGACCAGGTTGGCCTCAAACTCAGAAATCCACCTGCCTCTGCCTCCTCAGCCCTGGGACTAAAGGTGAACCTATTTTTCAGAGCAGTCAATCTCTGGCTTTGAAAGACAATAAGAAGTCTTTCTTTACACTAACTGTCTTTTTGACTAATAGGTGAGGCTCCACACACATCTAAAGATCAAAAGCAGATCGTTAATGAAATTTACAGGTACAAGATGGGACCTTTCATTTCTTTCCCCACCAAAGCAAAAATGTATAAAGCACATACAAACCTACAGTCCTACTGACAGTTCATGATCAAAAATTCAGATAAGCATTGGGAATTCTCACGAGTATTATTGCAAAATATTCACAAGTATTTTTAAAATCAAACATAATTGCTATATAAATAAGCAGACTAAAATACACATGTGATGTCTCCACTGACTCTACCAAGCACTTCATGGCTTGTACTAAACATGAGGATTTACACAAGGCTTCTGCATATGATTCCACTCACTGAGATATGTTAATGTCCTAAAATACCCTTTTACTACCTAAATCTGAATAGACTTAAAAACAAGCACAGCTTGTGGGGTAATGTCACAGAATTCAGAACTAGGTTTTATTGTCTCTACCAAGCATGACACTAACAAATCAACTTTCTAATAATCACGATAAAGCTGCAAGTTTCAGTCTGGGTCCAAGTTAAATATTTGCAATTTTTCATCCTAAATCTGCACAAAGAACTATATCAAATCTCTAAGTCGTGTCACAAATTATAACGTCTGACAAGCTCGAAATCCCACCACTTACTGAGTTCTTATCATGTACATACACCAGGAAGGTGCTGGGAATGTGCACAAGAAACCTCATGTACTGATGAGGAAGCTGAGGCAAAAGAATCAATGTGATTTGTTCAATGCCACAAGGCCAATAAACAGTGGGGCTGGAACGTCAGCCTAGTTTGCCTGATTCCAAGAAACTCTTCCTTTAGCTAAAAGTCACCAAATACAAGACGAGTTCATCCTCATCAAAGTCAACACACACGATACTTGTCTCAAAGACAAGAAGAAAAATATCAGACCTAAAACAGTGGCACACAACCCAGAAGATGCCTACTCTAGAAGAACTAGTCTCAAAACCTACCTTTCTGTTCAAACTCCAAGACAATCCACTCTTTCCTCCACCCCTTTCTGGCTAACTTTCAACTGACTTTTTAGAACAAGAGAAAAGTAACTCAAGCATATATTCTCAATTTTGATAAAATCATCAAAAACCTGTGAGAAAAGAGAGAAAAAAGGTACATATAGTTCACTTTATAATTTACTTCTATAGGCTTCAGACATGTAAAACCAAAAAAAAAAAAAAAAAAAAAATCACATCAGTATTCCCTCTGTGTGTGTGTGTGTGTATCCTACAGACTTGAAAATTATTTTCTTACCATACTATGAGCTTACTCTCCAAACTTAGAGCACAATGGGACCACTCTCTCGGGTGTCTGGAAGATCTTGAGGCAGCAACTGCAGAGATGAGCTGCTGGTCTGAAACCTCCTAGGGAAGGCTGGCTGTCTGAAGAGGAGTGCTGAAGAGACTGACTGAGACGCAGTTGGTCCTAAGGAGGGGGAGCTGCTGGAATCACTAACTCCTCCAGTGTCTCACTGCTGTGCTGCACCACTGCTTCCCGGCTTCCATGTTCTGAATCTGGCAAGCAGAGAGAGAATGCTGTCCTCACAGCCCTAAGTGTTAGCTGGTCAGCTGCTCCATGGCGTGTGAGTGTTTAACTAGGTAAGTGACTGGCTAGCAGAGGTGCTGCAGAACTAAACCAAGTAAGCACCTTGTTCCCTGAGACTCTGCTGTCCTCGGCTGACAGTCATTGACAGAGAAGAGTAACATATCGGAAGCTTTCAAGTCCTTTAAGTTTAGGCAAAGAATTCAGATGATAAAAACTGCAGGCGTGCCACCAACAGAAAACATAACCTGTAATAAGTCACTTCAGTCATGCATATTAGGTAATAAAAATGCAACAGATGCAACCTCAGCATACTTTCAAACATCATAGAGTACACTGGATAATTATTAGAACAAATGCTATTCCCCAGGTGTGTGGAACAGGTTCTGTGCAAGATTCCAAGCCTCTTGCCTTTCAAAATGCTAGTTAATACCAGGTACCAGGAATTCCTTAAGCTCTCAAGACCCTAATTATTATTATTTTTTTTAAAGTGGAAACTATGCTCCTAGAGACCTGGAACTGTGGTTACCACCACTGCCTATCACAGCATAAGGTGGACACAAGTCTCTTGGCTGAAATATGATCAAAAGACAAAAGCTGAATGCATAATAATTTAAACACACAAAAAAACCTGACATCTAAAACTGCTTATTGACAGAAAAGTGCAAAGTTCATCATCAGCTCTACATTCTGAATGTGGAGAGCAAAATTTCCAATATAACTGAAATCTTCCCATTACAGTGGATGGTTTTGATGCACCATGAAATCAAATTTAGTGAAGCTGGAAAAAAATCCTCAGCCCTGAACAGGTGCTCTACTATGAAGTAACAAAGAGACCAGCCTCAATCTTTAAGCACTGTATAGTCTCATATGGGTACTATAGAACACATTATATATTTCACTTTTGAAATTTTCTACATTTAGAATATGCCAGGAAGACAAAGGATCAATTGACCAAATCTAGATTATTTTGTCTCTAGTTTTAACTTCTGAATGATTCTCACCTACCTCCCTTTTTACAGGAAGATAGGGAAAAACATCTTTTAATTCCTAACTGTCCTTACTCACCTAAAGAACAAAACACAATGATAAGCCACTGGACAGATGGCTCAGTAGTTAAGAGCACTTGTAGCTCTTCCAGAGGAGCCGGATTGTATTCTCAGCACCTACATGGTGATCCACAACCATCCTGAATTCCAGTTCCAGGGCTTCCACCATCCTCTTTCTTTCTCTTCTGACTTCTGCAGGCACCAGGCACACAGGTGGTACACACACATGCAGGTAAAATATGTATACAAATAACATAAAAAAAACCCAATGATACATACAAAAGCTCCTTTGCTCTTTAGTCCAGAGCCAAAGTAAGTCTAATACTCAAGAGAAACAAAACAAACTCAAACTGCTTTCACTTTTGCATAACTCAGATCTTAACCCCAAGTTCCAAGACCAGCTTCAAGATGACTAGGTGCATACAAAACTATACATGTATTTCACTGTTAAAAAAAAAGGGGGGGTCCTAAAGACTTCCACAGCCTCCGGAAATTTAGGATCACAACAACTTAAGGGTGAATCTTTTATAATATCCATGTGAACACATGTGCACAGAGGTGATACAAATAAGCAAGCCGCTGACACAAGGCAACGTACCCGTCACAGACCAACCCCACTGGGAAACATCAACCGCCTTCAGCCCACAGCACACATTCAAGCAACGGCAGCTTTCCCTTCCTAAGCAAACATACATGCTGTCAACAAAGCATGTGCTCTTTGCCTTTCTCAGAACAATACGGACTCGACCATCCCTTGGAAAAAAGTACACAGACCTTCATCCAAAAATATTACACTATTTACACAGGTTATGCCTTGTTATGCTAAGCGTTGCAACAACAACAACAAAAGCCGATGAAATTACTGTGTGCAGTAAGTATTTAATTAACTGGGGATAGGGAAGGGCAGGAGAGCATCACTCAGGTGATACTAAGAGTACGCTAGGAAGCCTATAAGGGAAACACCATGATGATGCTTAAACATGGGTAAGATCCAGGGACAACCCAAGACTGGCTGACAGAGGAACATCCTATCCTGTAGCTTGGTTGTGGCAAAAACATCTTCCTCCAAAGGCACATTCCTTTGATTGGCACAAGCCATTTCTGACAATGGATCCGCGATGACAGGGGCCGTTCTGTGTAATCAGGAAGTGAGCGAGTGTGCGTGTGCATATGTGTGTGCTCGCGCGTGTTCGTGGTGTTGTTGTTGGGGAGGGATGAGCTAGATGTAATCAAAGACTGGCCCGCTTCAAAGAAGAGCATATGGTATCTTAAATCCTGAAGACTGACTTGGGAGCCAGGCAGGGACATCTATCATTTCTACCGGAGGCATCCCTTGACAATGATCATGTTTTGTGGAGATGTAACAGGGGTGTCACTCTCTTTGGTGTCTCCGATCTGAGACTTCAGGAGAGCCTGATTGGAGGGGAGGACGAAGTGGGGGTGGAGAACGGTCTGCACCGCTCACTGGGCTGAGTGTGGTGCTGCCGGTGGCGAGTGCACATCACATGCGTGTTATCTCCAGGTGCCACAATACTCCAGAGGGCTGGAGGTCTGGGTGCAACCACAGGGCGGGGAAGTAGTGGGTGCAAGCCACCAGCTGCAGGGCAGGAGAACGCTCCCCTCCGCCCGCTACCCCGTGCACCCCCGCCACCCGTCAGGCCTCGGGGCGAGCCCACTCGCTGCAAAACTGCAGCCAAGCTGGGGTCCCGGAGGGAAGGGGCAGGGATAAGGAGCCGGCACCCCGGGCTAAGCCGGGAGCTGCAGACGCATAGCGCCCGGGGCCTGCCCGCCGGATGGGGGCTGCTCCGGCCTAGCGCACGCAGCTGCCTCGACACAAGCTCCGCCGGCCCCGCCAGCCCGGTCAGGCGCAGAGGAAACGCGGCTGCCACGGCGCCGCCGCGGCGGAGGGTGGGGGGAGGACGAGAGCGCGGGGAAGGGGCCCCTACTCACCCGGGCCGCCGCCGCCGCCGCCGCCGCCGCCTCGGCGGCCCATCCCTGCGGCGGGGGCCTGTCGCCGCGCCGCGTCGCTCCAGTCCCCACCGCCCGCCGGGTCGGCCCCTCCCCCTGGCCAACGTCTGCGCTCTGGGCCGCTCCTCAGACCCGGCCTCGGCCACCGCCGCCGCCGCCGCCGCCGCCGCAGCGCTACGTGGCCGCCGCTCCGACGTCTCGCGACTCCCTTCCGAGCGCGCGAGGCCGAGCGGGGCCGCGGGGCGGGCGGCGGGGGAGGGGGTGTGCTGGAGGGATGTGCGCGCGAGGGGGCAGGGAGGCCGGCGGGGGCGCGCGCGCGCACACGCGCCCCGACGCTCGCCTCCGCTCCCCCCCCTCGGCGCGCGACCGGGATCCCGACACCTCCCCCCCCCCCAATCCCTGGCTGTGGGGTCGACGCGCATGCGCGGCCCTTGGCTCGGCTTGGGCGCACCTTTTCTCCCTCCTGCCACAATGTGAGCGCTCAACCAGGCTGATAACCGCCGGTTGCCTGCTCCACCCCCGGCCCTCGCCCACTCCGCCTACTCCCGAGCGCCCAGGTAAAGGCATGGGTAGCGCATGCGCGTCGCTTTCGGGGATTGGGGGGGGATTGGGGGGCGTGGTTGCCAAAAGAAAGCCTCGATGCAGAAAGTGAGCGATCTGTGGAGCAGGGGGTTTGTGATCCTACGAAATAGGGAAAGATAAAAGTGAAAAGGGAGAGAAAGTGAAAAAATGGGTCAGAGTGAGATTTGGAAGTAAATGTCTGTGGCTTATGGAATACGTTAAAAAAAAAAAAAAAAAAAAACCTCTTTTTAAAAAGTGCCGGTTACCTTGTTGGTAGAGAAAGTGACAAGACAGAAGGAAAGCAGCGACAGACTTATAAGCAGTAGTCATTCTCTAGATAAATGGGATAGCTGGTAACAACTAGAGGAATCTAGAAACTGCCATGATGGTCAGCAAAACAGATGCATTGCTGTGCTTGTCCTGTGGTCGGGAATAGGGAAGTGTGTGTGTGTGTGTGTGTGTGTGTGTGTGTGTGTGTGTGTGTGCTGGAGCCGCAGAACTGCTTTAAGAAAGGAAGGCTCCACTGTAAGAAGTATGACCACATTATGACTAATTAGCTATTAATCATTAATATAATTAATGGTACTATTAGCTAACAAGGTAGCATTTATCCAAGCTCAGAGCCAAGAGAGTGTCTGCAATTGAAAGTGCTTAGGGTACAAGGAGAGGAAATGACTTGGCAAGGTGTAGGCTCCATAGGGAAGACCCAAGGAGACATCTCTAGGTCAGGATAACCCTTTTCCACCAGAAACAAAACTTCCTGAAGTTCTCCAAGCCTTAGCTGGGACTCCTATTATTTTTATATTGATTCCTTTTACTTTGTGTGTATGTATGTTTTGCCTACTTGTGTACACCCGTGACTGTCAGATCAGATCCCCGGGACTGGGGTTATGCACAATTGTAGGCCATCATGTGAATGCTCGGAACTGAACCCAGGTTCTCTGCATGCTCTGAACTTCTGAGCCTTCTCTCAATCCTCTTTCCTTCCTTCACCAAGCACATACATTATTAATGTTCTCTCTGTAAAGCTGACCCCCCCACAGGATAGAAGCGATTTCAGATAGATGCAGCTAACTCTTTCTCCCAGTACATCAGCCATAACCCCCACTCACCCAATCATCCTGGGAATAAAATGACCTGAGTCTGGGACAAAGTTCAGAGACTGAAATTTTATAAATAAAGAGTCTAAGAGCTGACTCTGTCTTTGGCCCCTTCCAGAAACAGATGTTTGGATTTTATTATACTTGGACTCCAGAGATTAGAGTTTTGGAACTGTGGGTAATGTTCTTCAATAGAGAGTGCTTTCAGTGGATAAACACTAAAATCTATATCATGTTTCAACAGGTGGAGAGAATATCTTCAAGCAGAACAGGAGAAAGTAAGCATACATAATAAAATTAAATCCAATGTAAGAATGAGCTTGAGGTCTGGTGAACTCAGAATGTCTTCTTGGATACTCGACTCATTTGTCCACCCTCTCTGCTGGTCAGGATGTCCTGCTTGGATGAAGGGTGTTAGAGTGATGGCCAAAACGTGAGGTGACCTTCCAATATAAGGACTCTCCATCCCTAGAGCCAACTATTGGGATGGACCCTAGTGATCATGGTATTATTTTAATTCAGCTTTCCATTTCAATGGTGCTTTTGTGTTTTTTTTTAAGATTTATTTATTATGTATACAGTGTACAGAAGAGGGTACCAGATGTCATCATAGATGGTTGTGAGCCACCATGTGGTTGCTGGGAATTGAATTCAGGACTATTGGAAGAATAGTCAGTGCTCTTAACCTCTGAGCCATCTTTCCAGTCCCTATTTGTTTTTTTAAAAATTATTATATTGTTGTTATTTGTGTTTATATGTTTGTCTGGTCAATCACTCCATGTGTATAGAGTTCAAAGTTCTCTCTACCATGTGGTCCTGTGCATTGAAATCAAGTCCTCAGGGGACAAGAATGTTTACCCAATGAGCCATTTCACCTGCCTCACTCTCTGGTTCCCACCCATTATCTCATCAGGCCTTTGAACAACTGCTAGGGTAGACAGAACAGGTATTATTCCCAATGAAAGAAATTGAAGCAAGGAATGACTTAGCCAGTCACCCAACCCAGTAGACAACAGAGACAAACCAAGACCCAGGATCCCTAGTTCCCACTGTGCTAGTCTCCTGGAGGATTTGATAACCCTGCTCTAAAAAACTGTCACAAAATCTTAAAAAAAAAAAAAAAAAAAAAAAAAAAAAAAAAAAAAAAAAAAAAAAAAAAAAAAAAAAAAAAAAAAAAAAAAAAAGGCTGGCTGGGTGGTGGTAGCACACACCTCTAGTCCTAGTACTTGGAAGGCAGAGGCCAGTGGAGCTCTGTGAATTTGAGGTCTGCTTGGTCTACAGCCAAAAAACGACACAGAGAACCCTTTCTTTTCTCAACCCCCAAATTGTTTTTATGTGCACTGGTTTTTTTTTTTTTTTTTTTTTGTTTTGTTTTTTTCAAATAAATTTTTTTTTTGATTTACTTATTTATTATGCATACAGTTTTACAGAAGAGGGTGCCAGACCTCATCATAGATGGTTGTGAGCCACCACGTGGTTTTGCTGGGAATCGAACTCAGGTCCTCTGGTAGAACAGTCAGTGCTCTTAACCTCTGAGCCATCTCTCCAGCCCCTGCACTGGTGTTTTGTCTGCGTAATGACATCAGATCCCCCAGAACTGGAGTTACAGACAGCTGTGAGCCACATGGGTGCTGGGATTGAACTCAGATCCTCTGGAAGAAGAGCCAGTGCTCTTAACTTCTGAGCCATTTCTCCAGCCCCTCGCATATTCTTAATAAGTGAAAACTAGTATCTTTGACACATGGTAGAAAGGAATCTAATTTTAGCTCTGTCTCTATCTTCTATATTTTTTTCCCTCTTTCTCTCTCTTGAGCCCTGGGACTTGCTTCTAGAAACTTTTACAGATTCATGTTTTTAAAGTGCTTGGGATTCAGATCTAGCTGAGAAGATCCAGCTAGGGAGCCCAGTTCCTCTGCTGTTCTTTGTGTTTTCCCCCTCACCACAGGCAGGGGATTGCCTCCCAGTGTCCCTAATCCTGCAGACCACAAGAAAATAGCAAGTAGCAGGCACCCCCAGGTCCAATGGCCACACTGTATCTTCAACACACATCTATTCTGGTTTCTTGGTCTTGGATAACTCTTTGCTTTTTTTTCCCATTGAGACAGTGGGTAGAAGTCAACAGAAGCCTACCCCACCTTGGGGACAGCTTCTTATTAACTCACACTGGCCTCAGAGACTCTTGGTTGCTGACAATGACCTGAACTCCTGGCCCTTTGGCCTTCACCTCCCAATTAGTGTAGTTATAGACATTCATCACCCTGTCTGACTCAGTGGCCTCCCCCACCCCCTTTAATGGAAACAAAGTCTCACTATGTAGTCCTGGCTAGCCTAAGATTCCCTGTGTAGACTAAATACATCTCTAGAATGCTGGGATTAAAAATCTGTGGCACTGCACCTAGCCCCGTAGTAACTTTTTAACAGCAAATAAAAATAAGTCCCTAATCTTAAGAGTCAAATGGGCAGAACTAGAATCTGAGTGTCCAGGGTCCAAGTCCAGGACTTCTCTGACCCCATCCTGTAGCTCTTTGCTGGATACCATACAAAGCAAATTGAACAGATCTGGTCTCTGCCCTCTGAAAGTTTGGACTCAAATGGACAGCCAGGATACCAACAAACATAAAAGACCAAAGGGGTTTACAGTCAACACGTGCCAATAAATAAGGAAAGGCGTGTTTATCTGGTCTACTATTTTAATTCCAGCTAGGCAAAAAACAGTATTAGTAAAATTAAGGTTTATGGCTAATCTCAATCTGCCTACTTACTACTCTTTACGGATTGAAAAATATTTGTAGGCAATAGAGAGATGACTCAGCAGTTAGGAGTACTGGTCTCGTCCAGAAAACTTGGGTTCGATTCCCAGGATACAGGCGGCTTATAATCATCTGTAAACTCCATAGGCACCAGGCACACACATAATGTATGTCTATATATGTGCAGGCAAAATGCCCAAACATATAAAATAAAAATAAATAGGGCCAGGCATGGTAGCTTACACCTTTAACAAGTTCTAGCACTAGAGAGGCAGAGGCAGGCAGATATTTATGAGTTTGAGCTTTGAGACCAGCCAGGTCTACACAATGAGACCTCTTTCTCCAAAAACTATAATGAACAAAACAGGGCTAGAGAGATGGCTCAGTGGTTAGGAGCACTGGCTGTTCTTCCAAAGTATCTTGGTTCAATTCTTAGCAATCACATGGTGGCTCACAACCATCTATAGTGGGATTTGACACCCTCTTCTGATATAAAGGTGTACATATCCATTATAAACAAATCTTTAAAAAAAATAAAACAACAAATAAATAAAAAGGAGAGAGGTGGGACAGAAGGAAGAAAAGATGATGAATCTCTGCTTCCCAGTGGTGGCGGTGCACGCCTTTGATCCCAGCACTCAGAAGGCAGAGGCAGGCAGATGTCTGTGAGTTTGAGGCTAGCCTGATCTACAGAGTGAGTTCCAGGACAGCTAGAGCTCCACAGAGAACCCCTGTCTTGAAAAACAAAACAAAGATATATCTTTACCCTTGCCAAATAGCAAGTTCCCATAACGGAGAGGTTGACTTTTAAATCTGAGAGACTTTGGTCTTGCCCTAGAGCCATGGTTCTCAATCTTCCTAATTCTGTGACCCTTTAATACAATTCCTCATGGTGTGGCAATGCTCAACCACAAAACATCATCACTGTAAGTTTGCTATTATTATTAATTGTAACGTAAGTATCTGTGTTTTCCAGCGGTCTTAGGTGACCTCTGTGAAAGGGTCATTCTCAATCCACAGGTTGGTGCTGCTGCTCTAGAGAAATGAGTCCCCCTACAATCCTTAGCTTCCTAGGTATCTAAGCAAAAGCAGAGAGGATCCCTGGCCTTAGGGTACTGGGCCTAAATTCCTCCTTAGGGTTTGGCCTCTGAGTCTGTCTATAACAGAGGGCTCTAAGACCCATAGGCTGCAGTTGTATGTGAGCCTCTTCAAAGAGGCTCACTTAGTCTACTTGGAGTAGGGTTAATTTGTTTGTAATTGATGTGACATGTGCCTCAGAGGCATGCACAGAGGTCCAATTGATGTGTTTTTTTTTTTTTAATTGGAATTAATTAATTAAAGAGGGAAGCTGAGAGGGGCTGGAGTCAGTGCCAAACTCTGTAACCATAAACCAGTCAACCCACCCAACCGGCTGTACCACCTGAGAAGTGTCCGGAAGTTCTTGAGAGACCGGGGAAGCAAGGCCGGAACTGGGGGCTGCTAGGGAATTCTGGCCACCTTAGATTTCAAAGCCCCTGAGGCTTGATTCTTGGAAAAAGGAAAAAGAAGGTCAAAGGAGATATGTGAGATTACCTGGGAGGCCCCAGAGGATCTGGCTGAAAGGACCTTGTGAGCAAGTCAGAGGAGGAGGAACCTGGTCGTGGAGTTGTGGGGGCGGACAACACGTTGCCTGAGGGCTCAGCCTTCACAGGTATTAATTAAACCAGACCTGAGGTTGTTAACGGAGTTGTGGCAACTTTACATAGTTGGGTTAATAACAATAACAATTAAGGACCCAAGACCTTATCTGGAGGAGTTTTTCTTAGAGGTTTTAAGAGTAAGTCTTTAATACCCCCAGCCCCTGAGGGCCACATTTCCTAGAAAGTAAACAAGTGTTTTAGGATACTGATTGCCCTTTTGTACCTAAGGATGCATCTGGAATCCCTTGCCAGCCCTCAAGCCTTCCTGCATCTGGTTAGGTGGCTTTGCTTATTACTCAGGAATAAAAGCCCAGGAATTCATGTGGGGGGGGGGTGGGAGGGGGAGGGCTGAAGGGGACTAGAGTTGGGGCTGGCTCGGATGCTCAGAGAACTTACTGATTTTTCAGAGATCCTGGATTTGGTTCTCACCCTCCTCAACAGCTCACAGCCCCTGGCTAATCCAGTTCCATGGTTTATGGTTTCTGACATCCTCTTCTGGTCTCCACAGATATTAGGGACTCATGTGTTGTACACACATACATGCAGATGTTCCAACATACTCATAAAATAAAAATAAATCTTAAAAAAAAATCAGGATCAGTTAAAGTATTTTACGTTGTTTAGTCTCCAAAAGGATATTTAAAAGAGTGCGGAAATGTAGGCACAAGATGCCCAAACAACCTTTGTGAGAACTGAAGTCTGTCTGAGAGCACCAGGCAGGACAGTGGGACATGACCAAGAAGACATATTTGGAGTGGAGAGCTGAGAAGTGGTACTGGGAATGGAGGCTGGTGGCCTGCAGGGAGAAGTCTGGTGGGCACAGCGCCTTTGACCTTTGATAATCAAGCCAGGCATGGTGGTTGTACCCCCTTTAATCCCAGCACTTGGGAGACAGAGGCAGGTGAATCCTTATGAGTTCAAGACTAACCTGCTTTACATAGTGAGTTCTAGTGCTGGTAGGGCTACGGGGTGTGTGTGTGTGTGTGTGTGTGTGTGTGTGTGTGTGTGTGTGTGTAATAGAGCAACTAATCACAGACTATGGAAGGAAATTTAGAATGAGGAATTGGGGATGATGGATCAGCAGGGGAAGAGGATGCTAGACTAGACGAGGCACCTATAATGGATCTTTGGAGAAAAAGCTTTGAGCAAACTTTCTTGTCGATAGAGAGACCAGCCTTGTAGATTCACACCATAGCTGGTTACAACAGACCATATACACCAGTCTAATGTATTTCCCATAGATGGTGAGAGTTGACACTATCCTAGATCTCAATGTAGAACATGTTTTGTATGAAATGCAGATTAATTGATTTAATTTTGAAAGATGGCCTTTCTGTGCAGTTCATGTTGGGTTCCAGCATGAAATCCCTCTGCCTCAGCCTCTCAGTTGTGGGGTTACACATGTACACATGTGTGCCACTATATCCATATAGCACCTGGTTTTGTTTATTTATTTATTTATTTTTCAAAAGAAAGCAGGGCAACCTCAATTTACTTCAAGGGAATGAGCACCCTAAGGACTCTCTAGATCCTGGGGAACAAGGGCCCATTAGGGAACAGACTTGTCTGGTTTTGTTGTGAAACACAGAGCTGGGCAGCAGAAGGGTCTGTATTGTGAGACCGCAGGGACCAGTACCCACTCCTCTGGCCACCCCTGCCCCCCAGGAACCACTGTCTGCCTTCTCTCCTCTGAGTATGACAAAAACTACCTGTAAAGAAGACTCTGGAACTTTCTGAAACTGAATACCAATTTCCCTTGTAAATTGTGGAAGAGAACAAAGTGAAATGTTACTTGATCATGCTGGGGAATGGAATGTTCTGGTTGATCAAACAACTAGTTAACAAAGCATTATATTGGATAGATAGTAATATTTGGAATGTACTTACATTAAAATTACTCATTGTTTATCTGAAATCCAAATTTCACTGGCTTACTTCCGTTTTATTTGGGCAACCCTGCTGATAGGCAAACTGCTAGATCTGTGGCTGTGGAGGAACTAAGAGAAGAAATCAATAGAAGAAAGAGAGTAAGGGCCTTAATAGAAAGTGGGGACTAAGGACATGGTAAGATATGTGTAATGGCATCTAGGAACCTAGAGGGTTCACTCCCAAGTCACAGGTATATGTTATCACACTGGGTACCCTGCTGAGACAATACCAAGTCTTCAAATGGTTGAATGTCAAGTGAAACAGTGTTGCAGAAATCTCAAGGAGGGGTCAAATAAATGAATAAATAAATATTAAATCATTAAAGAAGTATTCATAGATTGTAGTTGTAGTTCATGTTGGTAATCCCAGCATTTGGGAAGCTAAAGCAGGAAGTCACTGTTGCCGAATATTATTTTAAGGTGTGTGAATGCCTTTAAGGTGTGTTAATTTGTTTATGCCATGGAACATTTGTTTAGTGATGCAAAGCTGTGTTGCATTCTTTGATGTTGCATTTGTTTAACTCTGAAGCTGTGTTACTTTGCCTGTCTAAAACACCTGATTGGTCTAATAAAAAGCTGAGCAGCCAATAGCAAGGCAGAGAAAAGTATAGGCAGGGCTGGCAAGCAGAGAACATAAATAGAAGAAATCTGGGCTAGGAGAAAGAAGAACCTAGGGGCCAGAAGAGAGGAGGGTGCTAAGGGCCAGCCACCCACCCAGCCAGCCAACCACCCAGCCATCCAGCCAGCCACCCAGCCATCCAGACAACCACCCAGCCACCCAGACAACCACCCAGCCAGCCACCCAGC
>PVIH01001829.1:7082-70890 GCA_004025045.1 Sigmodon hispidus
TTAAAGACTTTATTTATTTATTTGCCTTGGTGTTTGCCTGGAACCAGACAGTTGTTAGCTGCCATGTGGGTGCTGGGAATCGAACCCAGGTCCTCTGGAAGAGCAGATGGTGCCCTTAACCGCTGAGCCATCTCTCCAGCCCCGACTTAATGCTTTTGTAAAGGACCTGAATTTAAATTCTGGTTCCCATGAGAGGCTCATAACCTTCTCTAACTTCAATTCCAGAGGATTTGGCGCCCCCCCTGGCCCCTATGTGCACTTACATTTATATGTGTGTACTCACACACAGACACACATACATGCATACACTTAAAAATAAAATAAATCTTTAAAACAATTCAAGAACCAGCTATAGCATATTATAAAATATTTATTTTGATTCCCCAAACAGTGAAAGTTACAGATTAAAGACACAGAAAGAACTAAGTAGGAGCAAGCAGCCCTGTGACCACCATACAAAACAGAGGTGAGGCAAGAACACTACTACAAAAAGAAATAGATTGTACATGAAGACAATATAGCTTTCCTTTTCCTTTTCATTTGCTAGAAGAAAACTACTTTCGTGTGCAGAATCTCTTTATCACACTTTTCGTTACTACTCCTGGGTTTCAAGCGTCTATTATTTGCTCTTTTTTGACAAGTTTAGTCATGTTTTCTTTTTGAACTTGTAAGATTTCAGGGGTTTCATTTATGTGCACATTTGTGATCCATTTTCTAAGAAATACAGTCATTAGAAAAATTTGCTTCAGCGTATTATGATCTTAGTGACAACTGGGTAGTCACTATGCCTGTGTTTTCGTCAGCATTTTCTTATGCATTTCACTGGCAATAATCAACAGAAAGTTTTGCATCTAGAAGCAACATCACTCTGACATCTTTTCCCATTATCAGAGGGCTGGGTATTTCACAAGTGCCAGCAGCTCTGGCCTCTTTCAGCTATCTAATGGGTCACTTTAAAGGCAGCAAGATGCCTCTAGGGAAAGGTGTGAGGGCAGGCCATTTCTGGACAAAGTGGTCTTAGATGTTCAGCACATCTAAGGTCATAGTGGTCCTCTGTGTTATTAGTGACACTCAGAATGTTTTTTTCTTGTTGTTCAGCTAGAGAGAGATATGTGGTACTATGTGACTGATCCAGCCCTGAACATGAAGCAGGCGACGTCTCACTGTGATGGAGAGGCAGGCAGACCATGACAGGGCAGGAATCTCTATACACTGGGCTCCAGTGGGGTTTTTATGTCTGGGTTTTCCTAGCTGTGATCCCCAAACGGCACCAATGGGATCCTGGATTAATTTCTCAGTTTATAGGAACTAGAGAAATTAATAATTCTACCTTGTTAGAGAGCCTACTTTCCAGGTACAGTACCTGCCAGCCAACACATATGTAGATTTCATCTGCCATCTCTTTTTCTGGTTCTTAAGATTTTTCCTCTCTGCTGTTTCTTTTGAAGATAAAACTAATTTTCATACCCATTTATTATCAAATATTGTATGTAAATATTAGAAGTGAATATATATGCATATATGGTGTGAGTATAAACAAAAATCTGTAAGAAACCACTCCAGGGAATGGAGCCTGCTGGCTTCTGGGAGGATCTTCATACTGGGAGCCTTTTCTCCATGTAGTTTTGATATGTATTGGGCACAAAGCTGGAAAGAAAGGAATGCTGATGCAATATCTAAGAAGCACATTACTTTAGCAAACCTGCAATTAATTAAAAGGGCACACCAGCTGAAGTTAAGTTAGACCTGGCTTGGATTCTTTGTTGCTAACTAGCCAAGGACAATTCATTCAGACTCTGTCTTCAATAGCTCCGTATGGAAAATCATGTTAACAATAATGCATGTGCCTTAGCAATCATGTCTAAGACTCAAGTGGCTGATTTGTGTACTATAAGCAAATTGGTTTTGTGGATATGAAAAGATTAAGGCAAGCTCTTTGGGCCTACATCTCAACTTCATGGTTGGTATGTCAATGTAAGTAAGTGAGGCTACCCTGCCTGAACCTCTGTTTTCCCGTCTATAAGCTAAAGATAACAGTAAGCCCTACTTCTACGGAGTAAGAGCTTCACACACTTAACTAGTTATGATAAAGCCCACAGCGTAGTTGCTATAGCTACAAAAAAAGATGTTTGGAGATGTCAGATGTTGCAGAATAAATCACTAATGGGCACGCATCTCTAACAAGTGCTGGGCATTCTCCAGTGTATGTAGATCCTCTCTTCATACTTACAGAATCCCTGCAAAGCCAGTGCCTGCCTTTATGTGGGCAAAGAGAATCTCAAAAGCTTATGAAGGAAACAATGCCCCTTAAAAAAGAGTTGTCTCTCACACCCACATTTCCAAACCCAATGTCCACAAACATTTCCAAGCAGTCCTTTCCTTCTGAGGCCAGCTACTTGGTCAGCACAAGGCTTTATTCCTTTGCTTGCTAATTTGCCCTAAGGGTGGAGTCCTCACGTGCCCCTCCCAACACACACACACACACACACACACACACACACACACACACACACACACACACGCACACGCACACGCACACGCACACAGGACATGCTCCTGTTGATCTGTCAGCCTCCTCCTCCAGCCCTGCAGCCTGCCCTCCCCCTCCTGACTCCAAGCCTTCTCCATCACCTGGAACACTCACGTTCTTATTTAGCTTTTCATTTGAGCCAAACCATAGGTCACAAAGCATGGTCCAAAGGCTCAGGAAACAACTCAAAGCACCTCTATTTATTTAGTTTGTTAGTGGCAGTCCTGGAGATTGCCTTTCTCTGGGAAGAGAAAATAGACAAGGCGACAGAATATTTATTACTCGGTGGACCTGTTTATCTGACTAATCAGCCTCAAGCACTGGACTTAGGTGGGAATGAGTCTGTTCTGATCTTGGCTCTTGAGCATTAATTAGAGACTGTCTTCCGCTTTCCTTGACATTCAATGTGTAGAAGAAATGGTTCCTGAAATGCCAAATTATTTCACTACGGGACTCATTTTAATTTCTCAGGAATATAACCTTTCAGCACAAGGCTTGTGTTAGCCCTGGAGTTGGTGATACATGTGTTTTGGAAAACAGTGTGAGTTCATAAAGGTTTATTACAGGATAATGGGATATATATAGCATACTTCATAAAGGAGGCCCGCTATTACTGGATTAAATTGTACGTAAATTCATTAGCTTTCCCCTTTTTCTTTGCTGGCCATGAAAGAATGGCTGTATCCTGGGAACTCTCTGGAAAGGAGAAAACATACACCTTCCCTCAGACATTTGAACTGATATTAAACCTCTGGCATTTTTTAATGTCCCTTCCCTTTCCTTAATCCTAGCCAACTGCTTCAGGGTAAGTTTTCAGAGGCTTCAGTCATTCTTCCCAGAATCAGAAACTAGAACTCAGAGCTTTGTGGCCAAACTGCCCTGAACACACCATACTGCATTAGAACTAAAAACCACTTCTCACCAGGAAGCACAGCCTTCTCTTCCTGACAGCTGAGGGAGAAGGGGGGTAGGAGGTGGGGTGGAGGGGTGTTCCCCCGACAGTGCTTGCTGAGTACTTGCTACTTGTCAGGCATGCTGATGACTATATTTCAACTTGGCACAAGCTAGAGTTATTGAAGAGAGGGGAGCCTCCATTGAGAAAACACCTGTCGGGCATTTTCTTGATTAGTGATCGATGGAGGAGGGCCCAGACCATTGCGGATGGTGTCATCCCTGGGCTGGTGGGACTGGATTCTATAAGGAGGCTGAGCAAACCCATGATGGCCTCTACCTCAGCTTTTTTTTTTTAAAGATTTATTTAATTTATTTATTATTATATACAATGTTCTGCCTGCATGTACACCTGCATGCCAGAAGAGAGCACCAGATCTCATTGTAGATGGTTGTGACCCACACTGTGGTTGCTGGGAATTGAACTCAAGACCTCTGGAAGAGCAGCCAATGCTCTTAACCTGAACCATCTCTCCAGTTCTTGCCTCCAGGTTCCTTCCCTGCTTGGATTCCTGACTGTGATGATGATGAACTGTGATGTGGAAGTGTGAGCTGAATAAGCCTTTTTCTTTGCAAGTTGCTTAAGCTGCGGGTATTTCATCACAGCAATAGTAACTATGACTAGGACACCAAGACTGCCTCTGGGTCAGAGTTCAACAAAGTTTATGCAAAGCATCAGGGAGTAGATATTTTAGGCTTTTCCAAACCTACCTTCTTACTTCCTTCCCTTGCTCTTAAATTCTGCTTTATTTTAGGTTTGGTTTTGTTTCCCACAAAAGCTTTAGAACTTGGTGATAGGGTTAGACAATGCAAAGGTTCCTCCATCTTACATTCATGCTGAGGCCACTTTAGGTTTGACTAGAATTCGATCTCCTTAATGGGAAGCCCTGTAGAAAAGCACTCAACTTTATAGAGACTGTGTTCTGTTACATTGTAAATAATTGCCCTGCCTACTGGTTTAATAAAAAGCACTGATTGAGTGAAGGTAGGCAGGAAGTGTGGGCGGGGCTACGAGACTAAGAAAACTCTGGGAACAGGAAGAGCAGAGATGCCAGAGAGATGCCAGAGAGATCAGTGTAGGGCCAGCAGATGCAGAGGACAACTATGCTGCTCAGAGAAAAGGTGCCGAGATGCATGGCTGAACAAGATAAGAATCATGGATTGGTTTAAGAGTAAAGAGTTGCTGGGGCTGGAGAGATGGCTCAGCGGTTAAGAGTACCGTCTGCTCTTCCAGAGGACCCGGGTTCAATTCCCAGTACCCACATGGCCGCTAACAACTGTCTGTAGTTCCAGTTCCAGGCAAACACCAAGGCAAATAAATAAATAAAGTTAAAAAAAAAAAAGAAAGAAAAGAAGAGTAAAGAGTTAGCAAGCTATATGCCTGGGCCCTAGGCCAATCAGCATAAAATTAATACAAGCTTCTTTGTGTTTCTTTGAAACTTTGGGACTGCTGGTTCAGATCTTGGGGCTAGTTCAGACCAGAAAAATAATACTACACAACTTTATTCTAGGAACTCCATGTTAAGATGCCCCCATTAACTTATCTTGGCTTTTGTTAAATTGCCTCCTTGTGCAAACCTCCCCTCTTTACCTAACTACTCAGCTTCTGTTAAACTGCTTGCTTACACAAAACCTCTCCTGCAGCTGTTAAGTGAGATAGCAGGATATAGATTTTACCTTTAAAAATCCCTTACTGGCTTTTCTGAGATGTGATGATGCCTGAAGCGGACCTCTGTTCAGTCTGTTCCAGTCCTGACTCACTGCTGATCACTCCTGATGAGATCAGGAAGGTCCTGCCACAGCCATGGCTTTTTAAGCTACTGGAAAGACACCTGTGGATGGCAATTCACCGAATTCGAAACATGCTCACCCGCCACAACATGAAGCCACTGGAGAAGGTGTGTACCTACTTGATTAGAGGTACAAAGGGAAATAATTTAAAAGGACAGGTGCACATGCCTACCAAGACTGAGAATCACTACAAGAAAAACAGCTTGTAGTGAAAGTTCCAAAACATGGGCTCATTTCCAAATGAGAATCCACGAGTGACTCATTGACTTACAAAATCCTCCTGAGATTGTTAAACAGATTGCTTCTGTCAGTACTGAGGCAGGCGTGAAGGTTGAAGTTACTATTTCAGATGTCTAAGTCAACTATTTTAATAAATTGAATTAATAGTTGTTGTTTTTTAAGTCCCTATAAAATTGAGTATTATTCTTTCAAGGTCTGTAAAGATTGTGTTGGGATTTTGATGGGGATTGCATTATATCTGTAGATTGCTTTTGGCAAGATTGCCATTTTTACTATATTGATCCTACCTATCCAAGAACATGAGAGATCTTTCCATTTTCTTATATCTTTCTCAATTTCTTTCTTCAAAGACTTAAATTCTTGTCATAAAGATCTTTCACTTCTTTAGTTAGAGTAACCCCAAGATATTTTATGTTATTTGTGGCTATTATAAAGGATGGTGCTTCTCTGATTTCTTCTCTGCTTGTTTATTATTTGTATATAGGAGGGCTACTGATTTTTTTTAAATTAATCTTGTAGCCTTCCATATTATTGAAGATGTTTATTAGCTGTAAGAGTTCCCTAGTGGAATTTTTGGGGTCACTTATGTATACTATCCTATGATCTGCAAATAATGAAGGTTTGACTTCTTCCTTTCCAATTTGTATCTTCTTGATCTCTTTATGTTGTCCTATTGCTCTGGCTAAGACTTCTAGAACTATACTGAATAGATATGGAGAGAGTGGGCAGCCTTGTCTTATTGCTGATTGTAGAGGAATCACTGTGGGTTTCTCTCCATTTAGTTTGATGTGGGCTATAGGTTTGCTGTAAATTTCCTTTGTTATGTTTAGGTATGTTCCTTATATCCCTGATCTCTCCAAGACCTTAATCATAAAAAGGGGTGTTAGATTTTGTTGAAGGTTTTTTTCACCATCTAGTGAGATGATTATGTGGGTTTTTTTTTCTTCTTTCAGGTTGTTTATATGGTGGATTACATTGCAGATTTTCATGTTGAACCATCGCTGCATCTCTGGGGGGTGCAGATATTTAATCATGGTGGATGTTTTTTTGATGTATTCTTGGATTTGGTTTGCCAGTATTTTATTGAGTATTTTTGCTTCAGTGTTCACGAGGGTGTTTGGTCTGTAATTCTCTTTCTTAGTTGCATCTTTGTGTAGTTGGTGATCCCAGTCACTGTAGCCTCATAAAAAAGAGTTTGGCATTGTTCCTTCTGTTTCTCTTGTGTGGAACAATTTGAGGAGTATTAATATTAACTTTTCTTTGAAATTCTGATAGAATTCTGTGTTGAAACCATTTGGTTCTGGGCTGGGTTTTTTTTTTTTTTTTTTTGATTGGGAGACTATGGATGACTTCTTTTTCCTTGGGGTTTCTAGGTCTATTTAAATTGTTTATCTGATCTTGACTTAATTTTGGTATGTTGTAGCTATACAAAAAATTGTCCCTTTTTAAAAGATTTTCTAATTTTGTAGAGTATACGCCTTCAAAATATGATCTAATGATTCTCTGGATTTCCTGGGTGTCTGTTTTTATGTCCTCCTTCCCATTTCTGGTTTTGTTAATTTGGATGTTCTCTCTCTGCACTCTTGTTAATTTGAATACAGTTTTGTCTCTCTTTTGATTTTCTCAAAGAACAAACTCTTTGTTTTATCGACTTTCTGTGTTGTTTCCTTTGTTTCTAGTTTATTGATTTCAGCTCTCAGTTTGATTATTTCCTGGTGTCTTTTCCTTCTGGGTAAGTTTGCTTCTTTTTGTTCTGGATCTTTCAGGTGTGATAGTGTGAGGTTTCTTCACTTTCCTTTTGTAGGCACTTAAGTGCAAATTTCCTCTTAGCACTGCTTTCATGGTGAGATAGCCAAAACAACCCTACACAATAAAGGAGATTCCAGAGGCATCCCCATTCCTGACTTCAAGCTTTACTAAAGAGCTATAGTAATAAAAAGTAAAAAAAAAAAAAAAAAAAAAAAAAATTACAAGCTCGGGATTGGCATAAAACTGAATATGTTGACCAATGGAATCAAGTGGGGGCAGGGCATGGGATGGTTAGGTAGACAGACAGACAGACAGATGATAGAATGGTGAGAGGATCGATAAATAGAATCATCCTGAAGGTGGTGCAATGCTTGCTCATTCTAGAGATTGCTTTGGGAAACAGGAAAGATTTGGGATTAGCCCGAACTGTTATACAGCCCTTAGGACCTTTCAATGGTAAATGGAATACTCACTTCCTGTCTGCCTTGGAGCTGGGAAATAGGTTCTTACGCATGCAAACACATGAGTCATGTATCTTCTCGTATGACCCACAGCTCTCAGCCTTAACACCACACAGTCTGATATGTTTATCCAGGTTCTTATCCTAGGATTCTAGAGAGTCTGTCCATGTTCCTTACATATGAGACTGTGAAGAAGAGAACTAATCTTCTTGCTTATTCTGTAGGAAGCTGGCAGTCCTGTTGAGGAGCTGGGTAAACAATGTAGGAAAGCATGAGAGAAACCCATTCAGCTCTATTGAGGAAGCAGCATGGCAAATAAAGCACAATGAGGAAGCAATGAATGGATAAAGGCAGCTTCCCATGCATAGTGCTTGGCTCAAAAGACAGACATTGGTCTGCCATGTGGTCAGGCACAGTGGCATGTGGTCAGGCATGGTGGCATGTGATCAGGCATGGTGCATGTGGTCAGGCACGGTAGCATGTGGTTCTGATCTCAGCAGCAGGGAAATAGAGGTAGAGGAAAGGGAGTTGAAGAACAGCCAGGGCCATGTGAGGATGATAAATTTGTATTCAGGGAGTGGCACTATTTGAAAGGAACAGGAGGTCTAGCCTTGTCGGGGAAAATGTGTCACTGGGGGTGGGCTTTGAGATTTCAAAATCCAAGCTAGGCCCAGGTGTCTCACTCTTCTTGCTGTCTGCAGATTCAGATGTAGAACTCTCAGTTTCTTCTCCAGCACCACGTCTTCCTGCATGCTGCTGTGCTCACTACCATAATAAGCTAAACATTTGAAACTGTAAGCAAGACCCAATCAAATGCTTTCTTTTATAAGAGTTACTGTGGTCATGGTCTCTACACAGCAATAGAACAGTAGAACTAAAGAAAAGGCCCTTCCTTGGTGAAAACAAAAAGAAAGTTTGGTTATTGCTTCCTCTAACAAGTCTAGAGTCCTAGGTAAAAGAGTTTCAGTTATGGCCAGTCTTGGATACCTGTCGATAAAGGAGGTCACCTCTGTTTGGGGCAACCACCCTGGCTGTAGAACAGAAGTTGTGGATAGAGAACTCCCTGGATTGCAGCCAGCTCTGACTCATCTGGAGGGATCTGGCACCGGTCAAGCAGTGTCAGGCCTCCATGTGCAGAAGTACCCTCTCAGTCCCTCCCGCCACCCCTACCCCCCAGCCCTGCCAGCCTGATCCATGCCAACCCAACCTTCTCTTCCAGGACAAAGCAAGCCATTAGTAGACAGCTCAGCCAATTAGGAGCCCCTGTGATAATGGCCCACATTCATTACCCACTGACTGCAGGACTCAAGTGAAACTAATGACAAAGCTCTTTTTTTCCAGCAGGGACTTGGTGCCAAACTTCTTCTTGATGACACTTGAAGAACTATAAGAAGTCATTAAAAAGCCTCTCCCAACTGTGTGACCTCGTGTATGAAACTTCTGAGGACAAAGATTGTTGATAAGTAAGAGCCTGCAGATCTGTGCCTCTAGCAAAAGACATCTCACACATGTGCACAGAACATGCAGAGATGCATACATGTTTCACCTCTACCTGACCATGACCCCTCCAGAGTTCCGGGGTCAGTGGGATGCTGGAGAACTTGAGGCAGACTCTTGACATTGCAACATGGCTTTGTGATCTACCAAGTTCACACTAGGAAACTCTGCAGTCAAAGTACAATTTTTATTTGTTAGTTTTTGAGATCTGGTGAGGTTCTGGCACACAGACATAGTGGAGGTGGAATGCTGTATACATAATAAAATAAATCTTTTAAAAAAGAAAAAAGAATCCTTAAGACAGTTGGCCTGTATTTGTAGGCATCCCAGGCCACATGGGGCCCATTGGCTGTGGGTTGGTCATGTCATAGATAAAAGGTAAGTTCAATGCTATGTCCAGTCTATGTTCACAACCGGGTTGGAGGAACAGGAGGTCCATTTTCTCTGACATTCCTGGGAAAAGAAAGTTTCTCAAATAGTCAAAACTTGACTGATCAGCACAAACAGGTGTGCCCCACCCCCAGGCAGCAGAAAACAGCAGACTTGGCATTCCATGGTGGCAGCCTGAGTTCTATTGGAAGCAGCTGTGCCCTGAGTGCTGAACGCCTCTAGACTGTGCTAGAAGGCATGATCTCTACACTGGTGCTCTTGGGAGGCCCTTAGGTCATTGAGGGCATGTGACAAAGGAGACTGCTGCAAAGCCCTGCCTTTTCCTCTTAGCTTATTAGATCATAGGGTGAGCATTTTCTCCATCACACATTCTTTTTAAGATATGTCACTATCTTAGAAAGATAGTCATGAGTGAACCTTCAGAACTTTGAATTCAAATTATTCTGCCACTTTTGCAAGTTCAATAACATGCCTCAGGCCTATCATTATAATGCCAAAAAAAGAAACCTGACTAATATAGGATAAAATTATTTCCCAAACCACAGCTAGGTGGAAACAGTGAGATCCTGGCTACCAAGTCTCTAGATACAGGAAGTGGGCACAGACTGATAGTGCAAACTAGCTCTTGTGTGGCCTTCAAATTTCTTTTTTTATTTCACTTTATTTACCTGAAGATTTACTTTATGCTTGTTTGTGTGTACACATGTACCTGTGTGTACACACGTACCTGTGCACATTGGTGTAGGCACCTACAGAGACCAGAAGTGGATGCCAGACCTGATGCTGAAGCTACAGGTAGCTGTGCGCCTCCAGATGTGGGTGCTGGGAACTGAACTTGGGTCCTCTGGAAGGGCAACCATCGCTCTTAACCAGGAAGCCATCTCTCCAACCCTTATTGTACTTGTGTTTATTTTGGAATTGTACTTGTTCTTTTTGCACATGTATATAATAGATTTTGGTCATGTCCGTCCCCTTTATCTCTCTCATCCCCTTCTACTCTGTGCAGCCCCCCCTTTTTCTAAACAAGTCTTTCTTAACATTTTTCCTGCTTTCTTGTCTTTTTGTTTGTTCATTTGTTTATAATCCAGTGAGTTTAATCAGAGCATGAGCATGTGCCTGGGAACTGTCTACAGAGAGAAGTGGAGCCTCATGTGCCCCTCCCTCATTATGACTGAGTGTCCAATCATGAGGCCCCATCAGCGCAGGTCTCATATAGACAGCTACAGCTGCTTTGAGTTCAGTGGTCAAATGTCCACATCATGTCTAGGACCCAGTGTTTCATCACACTCCTCTTCCCCATCCTTTGTCCTTACATTCTTTCTGCTGCCCTTTCTCCAGTGGCCTCTGGACCTTTATGTGTGTGTGGGGGGAGTGGGAGTGGGGATTTGATACAAACACTGAGCATTCAATGGCCATTTATTCTCAGCACTTTTACCAGTTAGTGAGTCTGCACCACTCATCACCTACTGCAAACCAGAGTTTCTCAGATCAATACTTAAAGCAGCACCAACGTGGGCATAAACAAACATTTAGATGGTTTGACATTTCAGTTTAACAAAATAACAGCAGCATGTCCCTATCTAGGTCTATAACCTCCCCAGCCATGGGCTTTGGGGTGGTCTTCTTGATAACCGAGAGTGGAAGTAGAGAGAAGTGAACTTCACATCAGTTCAGGCCCATCTCTAACATATTATCATAGTCTGATGGGCCCTCTGGGGGCATATAGCTACCTTTTAGACATGAAAGATGGTTAGAATATCAGTTTCCGGCCAATGTGACTGCAGAGGGCTACCTTGAGTCTTTCCTATAAATCCAGATTAAAAGAAATTTTGATAGTGGTAGACTTTTTTATTTCCACTGTTTATCAACCAACTTGTAAGTAAATGCTAAAGCTACCTTTCAGAGGAATAGTGTCAAGGAAATGTTATTTTTAATATTTTCATTTTTATTACATTTTATCCCTCCCAGTTTTATGAGAACAATAAAACTTGATCACATTGGTAACCTGATCAGACTTTCCGCTGTAAACCTGAAGAAGCTTTAAGTCTGATATTATGGTTATTTGTAGTTAAGTGGAGTGCACATAGGGAAGAAATCTGTCTCACCAATGCCAGCTGCAAGGTTGTGCTGTAGCTTCCAATATGTCTGTTGGCATTCAATACATCAGAGACCATGGCCATGGCCATCCAAGGCCACTCACAGCCTCAGCACTGATGTGTGCCTTACAAGAAGTAGAGAAGGACTTCTCTGATATGTGACATCAGCTCATCACTCATCTGAAATGGGGACACCAATTCCATGGACAGAGTAGACTCAGTTGGATAACTGACCAGGTCCTTTGGAAACGGGGAATGGGGGAACGTGGGGAGAGAAACAGCGGTTGAGAGACAGCAGCCTAGAGGCTACAGAGACGGCTCATGGAGTAAGTCTGCCTGCTGTAAAAGCATGAGAACCTGTGAGCCAACCCTCGTAAAAAGCCAGCTGTGGCCACACAGGCTTCTGCAAGCTGAGTGCTCTGGAGATTAAAGACAAGAGGACAGCTGGGCTTGCTGGCCACCAGCCTAAGCAACCAAGGTTCACTGAGAGACTGTCTCAAGGTAATAAGGTGTAGAGTGGACCTCCTCTGGCTGCTTCACATTTTACACAGGTGTACTGGCTAGTTTTATGCCAACGAGACACAGCTAGAGTCATCTGAGAAGAGGGAGCCTCAATTAAGAAAATCCCTCTGTAATTTTGAGGTGTAGGTAAGACATTTAGTTATTGATGGGAGCTGAATCCAACCCATTGTGAATGGTCTCATCTCTGGGCTAGTAGTCCTGAGTTTTATAAGAAAGCAGACTGGGCGAGCCATGGGGAGCAACCCTGTAAGTAGAACTTCTCCATGGATTCTGCATCAGCTATAGCCTCCAGGTCCCTGCCATGATTTAAGTTCCTGTCCTGACTTCCTTTAGTGATAAACTATAATGTGGAAGTATAAGCTGAAAAACCCCTTTTTTCCCCAAGTTGCTTTGGTCATAGTGTTTCATTAGAGCAATAGTAACCCCCAACTTAGACAACAGGCATGTGTGTCCATATCCATACATACTCATACACCACACACATTGCCCCTCCCATCTCTCCACAGACAGCAGTTGGACAGTCTTATCCAAGAAGGTGTAGTCTCACTGGACACAGGTTTCTCTAGCATTAGACCTGACATAAAGTTGGTGATCACTTAATGGGGGTGCACAGGGTGATGGTAAACCTGGAAGGGGGCCCAGCAGTACAGCAGGCATGGCTTGGCAAAGAAAGGGAAAGTGAGAAAAATCAGGTCAAAACAAGCTCTAGGGAATGTCTTCTGGACTTCAGGGATGATGCCGTAGGCTGGGGTTCAGAAACAGGCTCAAGTTCTTCACACAAGAAGCTGTGACATATTGTAGACTCAGATACATAAGCAGCTAAGTCCCCTGTGTTGGAACATCATGTTTCAGGCAGGAGCACTTGTTAAGAAGGGAGCAACAGTAATATGCATGGTTGAGCCTCCCTGAGGGGGCAATTTCCAGAGGGAATCTGCTGGAGTTGACCAGTCAGGACATAAGATCAAAGTGTGAAGACATTGCCTCTTTGTGACCTTGGGATTCTCCACTGTCTCCTGTGTATCTCAGGGACCACAGGATTGCATATCATATCTAGTACTCACAAATCTTGAACCTGAGTCCACTTTGCAGAGACCATGGCAAACACATCAAGGCATTTTCCAGTGGGTGACTGCTATAATGGGATATTATTTTGGAAACCAAAGACGATATTTCAAAACAAAGAAGACAAAACTGCTTGTAGAAAGCTGAGCTCTGTGACCATGTGACCAGTAGAGATAGGAGGATTGAGAAGCACATTTAAAACTTCAGCTGAGAGCAGGCAGGGTGTATTTCTAAGGAGGAACTGGGGGTGCTTCTTGTCAGGCCACAAGGGGCCACGTGAAACCATCACACAGGCTAAAACTATAGTCCTATAAGCAAATTAGTGAATATTCTTCAGAAAAACATAAAACTATAGTGTGTAAGTGTGCAGGTGTGTATATGGATGGATGGATGAGTGGGTGGGTGGCTGGGTAAGTGATAGACAAAGAGATTTACAATAAGGAATTGACGTACAGGCACATTCCAGGATGACTCATGGGTTAACCTCAGCTAGAAAGTCAGGAAAGATTGTGATGTAGTTCTGGTAAAAATCCTGGCAGATCTGAGATACTGAAAGGCTGAAGTGTGTAGTTCAAGGTCAATGCAGGAACAAGCTGTTTGAAAGGATCAAACAAGGGAGTTTCTTCCCTGAGGAAGTGTTGGCACTTTTGTTTCATCCAGATCTTCAAGTTTTGTTGCTGGCCAAATGAGGAAGGGAAATCTGCTTGAACTACTAACTCAAGGGCTAGTTTTATCCATAAGTATTCAAATAAAAGTTAAATCAGGTATCTATGCAATCTACTCTAGTCAAGTTGATGTAATTGACTGCTGATGTATACATTCAGGAAGTTCCTGACTGGTTAATATGAATTCTTCAGGAATTTATACTATTTGGACCCAATTTCCTCTGCTTGTGGGTATAGAATTGTGACTAAAGCCCTTGTGATGGCTCATATTGTTAATTTGACAGGATCTAAAATCACTTAGGAGACCAAGCCCTGAACATATTTGTGAAGGAGTTTTTAAGTTATGTTAATCATGCTGTAAAGGCCTGAATCAAAAAGAACTAATGAGCTGAGCAGAGCCTCCCCTCTCCCTCCCTCTCCCTCTCTCTCTGCTTCCAGACTGTGGGTGCAATGTGACCAGCTTCTTCATGCTCCTGCTGCCATGACTTCCTCATCATGACAGATTATATCCTCAGACTGTGAGCCAGAATTAAACCCTTCATTCTTAAGAAGCTAATCAATGCTCCACCCTTCTATGAGCCAACAGACTTCAATAATACATGTCCGCATGTCCCCTCAGACAGCCTGAATCTGACAGATTTCCACTTTATGCAGCTAAGTCTTGTCTTATCCGGTTGCTGCTACCCAAAGTGCCTTCCACTCAGCCCACTGGGGTGCTACCTGCTTTGTCTTTCAGGATTGTGAGCAGAGCCTCTTCAGTTGAAATCTCCCTTAGGGTGAAAACAGAGATTGTCCCCTTTCCCAGTCAGATTTCCCCCATCACCTGCTGACACTCTCTGACTCACCAGAAAGCTTTGTTTTAGTCTCCAAATAAATCAATATTTTCTGGAAAAGTGAGTGCTTAGACCTGCTAGGAAGTCTGTTGTTTCACAGAAGCTCCTCAAGACAGTACCGATTTAGACAAGAAGCTGTGAATCTCCTTGGTTTTTTTTCCTCTTGTCCAGTCTGTCAATGAATGCAAGGCCAGTTTAATGAGCTGTAAGTTGCTGTCCATGGTGCTGCAATGTGTGTCTGATTGTATCCTAAACAGTAATCAAGTGTTTATCTTTTTCTTCTCTTTCTTAGTGAATACATGAGTTTTTCCTTGCTGGGTCTTTATGTTTAAACCACATTTGGTGGCCAGGTTTCTGTTAGCTTGAGACAGGCCAGGGTCATCTGGAAAGAGAGAACCTCAATTGAGAAAATACTTTCACCAGATTGGCAAGTATAGGGCATTCCTTTAATTGATGATTGATGTGGGAGGCTCCAGCCATTGTGGGCAGTGCTACCCATGGGAAGGTGATTCTGGGTTATATAAGAAAGGAGGCTGAGAAAGCCTCTGAATGAACTTCTATCTCCAGGTTCCTGCCTTGAATTCCTGCCCTGACACACCTTCATGATAGACCACAACCATGAGCTAAAATAAACCCATTTTTCTCAAGTTGCTCTTAATCACAGTGTTTACCACAGCAACAGAAAGCAAAGTAGAAACCAGATAATTCAGTAAAGAAATGAATATGTAGCTCAAGGTTCATGTTTGTTTTCCCAGAGTTGCTAGTTAAGAACACATTTGACTGTTGACTTTGTGCATTTCCCATAAAGAATTTTTTCCCCTGCCAACTCTGGTTCTGGTTGGGGACAGGGCAAGCCTAGGAATGAGCCTGACAGACTCCAGGCCAGAGTGAAGACAACAGTCAAAGCAGGATTTCAGTGGTCTGGGTATTCTATTTTTTCCTTTCTAGGTGTTTTGTTTTGTTTTCTAAAGATGCTGTTGGCAGTGGTTTATAGATTCTGGTGGAGGGACAGGGGAGGGCTGGGGGCAGTGAAGGGCACAGCCCTAGATCAGGTGGCCGCACTTGACTCCTGATTCTGCTATCCATCTGTGACTTCCCTGCAAGCCTTCTAACTCAGTTTCTCCATCTTCAAAAGAGACTGTCATACCTCCCTATTTTCAGGATTGTTAGGAGATTGATTTCTATTTAAGATGAAATATAAATAGATGAATGCCAACTATTGGGAACCTGAACCTGAAAGGAAAGCCACATGGTTTATAAAGTTCCAGAGGGACACATGTGACCCAGGAACTAAAATTCAAGACTGGGCTGCCATGTAAAACCAATCTTGTCTCAAAAAAAATATAAAATTTCTCTTTTGAAAAGACTTCTTTACCTTTTTAAAAATAAAGGAGTGTGTGTGTGTGTGTGTGTGTGTGTGTGTGTGTGTGCGCATGTAGGTGCCTGTGGAGTCCAGAAGAGGGCATTGGATCCTCAGTAGCTGAAGCTATAGGCTGTTGTGGACAACCTGAAATGTATTCTAGGAAGCTAACTCATGTCCTCTGAAAGAACAGAAAGACCTCTTAACTGCTGAGCCTCCTCTCCATCTCATTTCAGAAGATTTTAAAATATTTATTTGCTTTGCACAAAATGCTGGTACCATAATACTAAAAAACATGAGCTATTGTTATGCCCGCATCTAAGAATTTCCATGACTGCCAGGGAGGCTGGACAGCCTGTAATATGCAAGAGGATTTTATTGTTACATACAAATTCCAAGAAACCTAGGTCAATAGCCTTGTTCCAGTGCAGTGGAAAGGCTAAGGATCCTGTCATCCCTATGGGTGGAGGTCTTTAAAGAAAAACTTATGTAAGCAACGTGCGACACACCTTGGCATTCCAGAATTGGGCAAAAGCAGAATACAGGTACAGCAGCTATTGGCTGAGTCCTCTGGCTTGAATTCAACTTTTGAATCCATTTGCTGCCTGGTGCACTAGCAGACCTGGGCCCTGGCCTCAGGCACCAAAGCTTCTCTGAAACTGGGCCCTGCCCTCCAGGTCCTCACACTATTTTATGTGGTGATATATTTTATATTTAATAACAATAGTCTGGAATATCAAAGGATAGAGTCAACCACAGCCAAGCCATGAAGGTCAGGGAGTTGTGATTCACATCTTTAATCCCATCATTCAGGAGGCAGACATCTATCTGGATTTCTGTGAGTTCAAGGCCTGCCAGCTAATCAGTGGTAGCATACAGCTAGTTCCTAGTTCTAGGAATGTTGAAACAGGAGGTAAAGTCGCTGGGTGGGGTAAAAAATTTAAGACAGGAGAAGGCAGAAGCCTGGCCCTTTTGCCTGTTGGCCCAGTCAATGTGAGGACTTAGGGAGATAGTATCAACCCCTTTTGATGTCAGGAGTTGATTGGATGAGAAGTGGCTGTGGTTTGTTTCTTGTCTCTCTGATATTTCAGCTTTTTCCCAATATCTGGCTCTGGATTTTATTATAAGACCAAATGGAATTTGTGCAATACTGTCACTAGTTCTCAAAAGACAGAAATGGCTGCTTCCTATTCCACCTGGTGTGACAAATGGAGGCTGAGTCCAGAGATCTAAAGTCTCTGCATGCCTCTGGCCATGACTGGTGGTCCAACCTGAGTTCTTTCAGTTTTCAATTATACTGTCAGCGCTGAAAACAGATTTAATCCTACAACTCTAATAAATATATAATAGTTTCTTTAAGGGTAATAATGAGAAAGGTTTTGAAGTTGAGTGAAGATAGAGTGGGCAGCAGTCTGGTGATTGATTATTCATGTCTGCACAGGAGTAAAAGTGGGCAAACAAGTGCAGTGTGTTAGAATGGAGTCACGCCTCCAAAAGTTTCTCGAGCTCTAATGTGCTCAAAGTTTCACATTGCTTTAAACCACCATAATATCTGCTATAACTTCTAGTTGGGAATGAGTATTTGAACACATTCAACATAAGATTTTAGGATCTAGGCCAGGCTTCAATGCTTCTTTTCCTTGGCTTGATGTGGGATTTCAATCAAAATAGTGAGCCTGTCTTCACCCTCATCTGGACTCTTGACAGGAGTTCTAATACTTTTAAGGACATTCAGTTCCTCCTCTGCTGTCTGCCACCCATAGATACCATTCTTAACACATTTCTTGGTACTTTCATTATTTCCTCCTCCCTAACTCCTACTTCATAAAAGATAAACTTCACTTAAAAAATTAATTTACTGATTAGTTATTTTTAGTGTGTGGTATGAGCACATATATATCCCCTTCATCATTCCCCACCTTATTTTCTGAGATAAGATCTTTCCATGAACCTAGAGCTCACTGTTTTGGCTGGATGGTGAGCAAACTTCAGGGATCTACCTGTCTTGATCCCACAATGTTCAGATGATGGACACACATGATTATATCTGGCTCTGCTTAGGTACTGAGGATTTGAACTTGAGTCTTCTTGCTTCTACAGTAACTTCTCTTGCTTACTGAGCATTCTCCTCAGTTCTAGCTTCACCTTCTCCTTCTTAGAGGAAGCAGATACTAGTATGAAGATCCCTCCATTCTCTCTTAAGGGGGCAACTCAGACATTCTTAGCACCTTCTCTCTAGCCTAAAATGGCGGGTGGTAGCCTTTTCTTCCAGGCCAATGCCTTTGCCCTGCACTGAGCTGCTCTCTTGGGGACTTTATCTCTTCTCTTGTATTTGCTCTGTCTTTTGCTTTCTATGTCCTGTTGTCATTTTGTCCTTGTATCTCAGCACAATCCTACAAAACACCAAGCAAAAGTGAAAACTGACTTTGACCTTCTTCTCCTTCTCTTCCTCCTCCATTTTCTAATGCCATGATACACTCCACCTCCCATCTGTCAAAACTGCCTGGTTCTCCCCAGGTGTCCATTGTGAAGGTACCACAGAGGAATGGCAGAGGGAGCCCATCATTCCTAATGGCATCTGTTGATGTCTTTTGCCTTTTCCCATCTGTGTTGCTGATCATCCTGTTCTCTTCATTTTTCAAAGCCAGAACTTGGCCTTGTGGATTACCTCTACCCATCCCTGTTTTATTAGTCCCTTCCTATGATTTTTCCTCCTTCTTTAAAGCAGTATTTCTTTTCCTTCCCTCTCCCTCACTTTCTCCTTTCTCTCCTTCCTTCCCTCCGTCCCTCCTCCCTTTCTTCCTTCCTTCTTTCTTTTCTTCCTTGCTTTGAGATAGAGTTTTCTATAGTCCAGGTTGGCCCCAGAATCAGGTTCCTCCTGCCTCCAGCTTCCTCAGTGTGGGGGATGGAAAGTGTGTACCTCCATACCCAGCTTCAAATAGACTAAATAAATCTGGAATCTTATGGGGCTGGAGAGATGGCTTGGAGGTAAAGGCTTTTATAGAGGACCTGCCATCAGTTTCTAGCACCTCCATGTCCATACTTCCCATTTCAGGAGAGCCAACATCCTCCTCTGTCCTCTGTGGTCATTGCATGTATGTGGTATAGACAAACATGTATTTACTGAGAAATCCCCCCATCCCAAATTAACTCATACATAGAATTAAAAATTAATTTTTACAAAAGGTATCTTATCAATCTTTCTCCTTTTCATGTGTTTGATTCACTAGATAGATAAAAGTGAGTTTAAATCTCCTGTTCCATAGGTTTATTAATTTCATTCACTTCCTTCCTGATAGTCAACTATATTTTATTGTTGGTTTCTTTTTTCATCACATTAAAACGTCTATGTTGAATTCTATTTTCAAGTTAATATTACTATAGCTTTCCAAATGGTTGAAATATGCCTGATAGTATTTTTCCTGTGCCTTTCAATTTTCTTTGAGGTTTTATTCCATGCATATTTCTTGTTGGCAGCTTACTAGATGAAAAATACATACATCAGATCCTCTGGCTTTTAAAAAAGTGTATTCGTTCACATTTAATATCATTACTTAGCAGTAAGTTAAGAAACACTTGGGCTTCTTCTCCATTCTACTCTGGTTGCCCTTAAATACTCTCCATTCCTATCCTTTTCTATAACCTAGCAGGTCAGAGATTGACAGCTGATAATATTTGGTAACATCTAGTAAGCATGTAAGACTTTGGGAGCCAAAACACAAAAGCCCTCCTTGTGTGTCTTGTGATACCCATTTGGCAACAGAGAGATTAATTTCCTGGATAGATTTTGTTCTTATTTGTTTGTGTTGTTGATATTGTTAAAACTGTAACACAAAATAACTTGGCATGGTGGTACACACTTGTAATCTCAGCACTTGAGAGTCTGAGGCAGGGGACATGTCATAAGTTCAAGACCAGCCTGGGCTACATAGCGAGAACCTGTTTAAAAAGGAAATAACAATGAATCCTATGTAATCATAAGAACAAAGCTGAGGACAAGATGTTTATCATCTTAAACAAATTTGTTTTCTCTGGCCCTTTCTGGGCACAATTCTTTGATTCCTGCAGTCATACTTGGCTTAATTAGCAGATGGCCTTTGCTGACAAGGAAGCCACTTGGGAATAACTCAGGCTGAAGCTTTGTTTTCAGGTTTGTGCTTTTGTGAAGACACTCTGTTGTGCTGTCTCTTCCCCATCATGCCTCCCATGACCCACCAGCTAGAGTGTCTTAAAATATACGAGAGAGAACAATGGGCTGAATAGGAAAAAGAGCACATTATATCCATACCTGAATGTGTCAGAATGAAATCCACTGTTTTTTACAGTTAATACACACAATAAAAAAGGTCTGCAAATTACAAATTTCATGTTTCATTGTTTCTCCTTCTCTTTGACATGTGGGATTTATTTGGCTTATTTAAAAACAGATATGACACATCTGTGCATGTGACCCTGATGATGCTGGAATGTAGGCAAGCAAATCCTACTTCCTTTACAGTTTGCAGGGTATAGCTGTGGAAAAGTCACACTGGTTTGGCCCAGCTTCTCACCTCTTGTCACCTGAGTGTGTTCAGTGCAAAGCTCAACCATTGAGCAAGTTACTCTCAGTAAATCTACAGTTATGAGCACTGAAATTTTAATTTTATGTCATGAAATAATCTTCTTCATTTGGGTTTCTCCAGCTGTTAAGCAACATGAAAACAACCCTTGGTTCATGAGCTAGTGGTAAACTAGAAAAATGATCTTAGATTATCTCCAGATGTATTTATTTTTGTTTTGTACCTGACTTCTGAAATTCTGTTTGGAAACTATAGACTGTATTCATGCACTGATCATGTTTAAATTATAAAATTCTGCTCACTAACTTAGGCTTAATTTTGAAGGATTTATTGTTGTTGTGCCTGGGTGTATATATGTGATCTCCTTGAGTGTGGTGCCCATGGAGGTCAGAAAAAGGCTCCTGCTCTTATGCAGTGCATGAGTTTATCACTCTGACTTCACAGTCCTGGCTAGTGCTTCCGAGTGGCATGATTTGTGTGCCTGGGTACAAGATTCCAGTTCTACACTGTGTCTCTGAACAGGCAGGAAGGTTTGGGAGGTCTCCACTGGGTCTTTTTTAGAAGAACATTCACAAAGCGTGTAACACACTCAGCTTTGCACCAGACAACCTCCTTTCAAAGGTCACAGTGTCGTGACTGACCTGGTAGATGGGGAACAAGATGGGACTGCTCAGCAAAGACTCATCATTCTGACCTAGGCCAGTTTCACTGTGGTCTCCTCATAAGACTGTCAAGGGGGCATTGAGTTTGCTGTGTGGATGAGCCCTTGCAAAATCAGAACTCAAGAGTGGGCTCCCTCTCAAAAGGAAAGAACGTGGAAGCAACCATTTTACTTGTTATCTGAAAATCTTATGGTTCTCTCCTGCTACAAAATCTCATTTTAATTTTCTTCCAGAGGTGAAGGCACACATAGTGTTGTATGAGCTAACAGACTCACACATTTGAAGCCTGGCAACAGGAATGCTCTTTCAAGAAGGAAAAAACCATTTTGTTAGGAAAATATAACGTTGGTATAAGTTCTTTCTCATGATACTTGTATTTTGTTCATGTACTAACATATTATCCAGGGCACTAAAGGAAAAAAAAATAAAGTAAAATAGCAAAAATAGAAGCCAAATTTTATTTTTAATTGTGTAAACAATCCTTTAGAAGTTTTTTTTTCAATTTTTTTTGTTATGTTTGGCCTAAACAATAGGCCAACAAAATAGCTTTTATTTCCTTCAGTTAAAATACATTATTCATAATGCACATTCTTTTCATTCTAAACTTAAAAATTAAGAAATCAGATAAAACAACGTATACAAAAGAATGAAACAGCTAAGTGTGTGATTTTTGAACTCCTGAAACTAAAACCTCTCATTAAAGTATTTATCTACTGACCCCTGAGTCTATTTCCCCCTGTGACCTGCCCGTAGGCTCCTTGTAGCAAAGTAGTCTCAGCCTGGACAGGTGAGTTTCAGTCAAAGGTCCCGGATGCTTCCTCAGGTGTTGACACTAATTTGTGCCTCAGGCAACTCCTAGCCACTGGTGCGTGCAGGAGTGAGGGTCTGGGTGTGGGTGATGGATCAGGGAACCATTAAAGGTTTGGAGACAGGTAAGCTGCCCAGCACTTCCAGAGGGCATAAAATTGATCTTTGCACACATGCATTCTATTTGTGTCTTACCCTGAATTGGAGTCAAGCCCAGAGCCTGAGAAAAGAGCTCAGCAGTGGAACTCAGTAGTGTCCTCAAGTCCTTGATGCTTGCTTGGAAGCCAAGGTTGCTCCTGTCTTCTTGGGTGAGGAGAGTGGGATCAGAGGAACATAGAGGAGGAGGTAGCCTGGAAAATGCTTCTAGCGAAGGTATGCACATCCAGCCACTCACCAAGGTGGGACCTCAGCACTCCATCACAGAACAGACTCCCTCATGGATGGCTTTTTTTTTTTTAAAGGTATACAGTGTACAGAAGAGGGTGCCAGATCTCATTATAGATGGTTGTTGCTGGGTTGTGGTTGCTGGGAATTGAACTCAGGATTTCTGGAAGAACAGTCAATGATCTTAACCTCTGAGCCATCTCTCTGGCCCCCAGGATGGCTGCTTTTTTGTTTGCAATGCAGCATGTGAAAGCTGACCAAACCATATTGGCCTTATTGTCAAGTTGAGCTTTGAATTTCATACGCCCCGGCTCTATATCCCATCCTAGATCTGCGTTCCAGCCTGGCACCCAAACTCTAACATACGGTGTTCAGCTGCAGGGGCTTCTGAGGCTGTGTCTCACTAACATCTTTGTCACTGCAGTCCAGTAAGATAGTCCTCTGTGGGGGGATTCAACCCTGTCACAAAATACTGGGAGGGGCTAAGTTTGGAATGGAAGAATGTATGGACAGTATGGGGTAGAAGGATGCCTATCATTCATTCAGTCGTCCACTCAACAATTACCAACTACCCAATCGGCCTGAGCACTGGAGATGTTGTTGACTTGGACTTGGGGAAAAACTTGGAGAGAGAAGGGTGGGGTGAAGGAGAAATAAAGACAGGGAATTGAGGTGCAGAGAAGGTAGGTTCCTTCTGACTTAGCTTATCCTTAACTGTGACCCTAAGAAACAGTCGCTTCACCTCAAGTTGCTGCATCAGTATAATGAGAACAAACATGTTCACATGGCTGAGATGTAAGACTGTAAGGAAGCAATGTACTTTAAACACCAGGAACACTCTTTGACATCTTGATGTCAGAGTCTTTGATAAATGAATGAGGACTTTCAACTCTTGGGGGCAAATGCATAGACTACATTTGCTCAGTGTTCAGGCACGGATACATATCTCTGTCTCTGTGAAGGTCTGATTTAGTATAGCATTTCTTGAGAGAAAGGGTGAAAATATTTCCAGTTATCTGTGTTCAGCATTAATAAAGCAGGCCAATGAAAGTAGCTTCCTGCAAGGCAGAGGGCTTAGCCTTCTGTGATGCTGTTTAGCATGTCAATACACAGAGTGCTCAGCATTTCAGCTCTTGGATGCAGATGCAAAGAAGCTCCAGTGGAGTCCTACCCAGAAGCCCTGAAAAGCTCAGCTCCAGTCCCCACCAGATGACAGATCTGACAGGACAAGCCTTACTTAAGCTTACCACATGCTTCTGTGGAGAGGGTGAGCAAAGCAGACGCACTCCAGCCAGGGTGCACAAGTGCCCACTCCTGAATCATACTGAGGTTAGGGAGAACAAGCAGGGTGTGGAACAAACCCAGGTCCATTTAACAGGTGCAATATGGCAATATGGTAGGCAGGCTTGTAATCATTTTGGAGCCAAATAGCCTCCATTCAGCCTGTCCTGTGGCTGCTCTTCACCTTTGTCCCAAACATGAGGAGGAAGATATTGTAGGCACCAACCAACACATACTATTTTCTGCTGGATTGATAAAAATGAATTCAAGATTGGCCCTCCAAAAGGATTTTTTTTAACTGAATCACATTTTATTAGGCTGAACTTCCTTTATATTCTATGTTTCTGTAATTTTCACCCCCCTGGTCCAATCCTGCATGCAAGTATGACTCTTTCAGAGTAGTATTTGAAGACATCATGGCTTCATTATCATCATAGTTGCTGCAATATCTGAATTTTCCTTTGAAGATTCTCTCTCTCTCTCTGTATGTGTGTGTATGTGTGTGTGTGTGTGTGTGTGTGTGTGTGTGTGTGTGTGTGTACAAGTGCATGGTTTGTGTGCCAAGAGTCCTTTGAGGCTCTCAAAAGATGAGTCTCTGTCCATCACCTAATCCTTTGACTGGAGTGAGTTCTCTAGCTGAGAGAAAACTCCTAATTTTGTCTTGTTGAGAGTTCTGCTAATCACCGTGTTGCTGGATCTGTGAGTGACAGGTGACAGTAACTGCAGGGAACACACTTAAAGAAATGAAAGCCTGGAAGAACTGGGCAAGAATGCATGGCTGTAATCCCAGCAGTAGGTGAGAGGAATGTGAACTGCTGGGAAGTGTGGGCTGCTCAGGAAGACCTTGTTTACATAAAGAAAAAAGAGAGCGAGAAAGACCTAAGACAAAAGGTTGTGATCATTACAAACACACTCAGTGTTTAATCAACATGTGGCCTTGGAGCTCACGCCTTGAAGTCCAGGGTTCACATTTCAAACACTTTTACAAACATGTTGAAGGGACATTAAGGTCTTTATATGGGATATTCTTTCTCTTATGGGGATTCTTCCTCACTCTGTGTCCAATCCATATCCAAGCAGATTATGACTCATGCTATTAGTAGGCTCTTTGGGTTTTAAGACCCATCAATTATTATGACTTAATTGGCAATGGTCAGAATTCTGAATTACCCAATGTGTGGGCATTTTGAATGGGCCTTTTCTTCTGATGCTTGGAACTTGTTTCTATATCTGAAATACTCAGCTCCATTAAGTTCTCCACTCATGTGAGAACCTCAGTGCCCAGTGGGACACCATTAAGTGCTCAAGACACCTTGTGCTATAGGACCACAGGTACCTTAATAATTAGCAATTTTCTGAAAGTTTCACAATTTCAAGGGCAATGAAGAGAGGGAATGGAGGAAACTGGGGTATAAGGACCATGACAGGATCCTTAGCAGCATCTTCTTTGCCTTGCCAGTGACACCCTGGTCTGTCCAAGTGTGGCTTTAGAGAGAAGGTCAAGTTCCCCCAGTCTGCTTTGTTTTGTTACTTGTTTTGTCTTCAGCAAAGTCTTTTCTCTACAAAACCACTCCATTGTGATGTCTCTGAAGCTGGCTGCACCAATAGCATTTTAGTTTGCCTCCCCAAACAAATTGACTGTCATGGAGAAAGGATGGGTTCTATTGTGACATCATCACATTCCAAATATCCTATATGGAGAGAGAGAGAGAGAGAGAGAGAGAGAGAGAGAGAGAGAGAGAGAGAGAGAGAGACTTTTGTTACAGGGTCTGATGTAGCCCTGGTTACTCACTATGTAGCTAAGTCTGGCCTTGAAACTTGATTTTCTGTCTCTGCCTCCTAAGTGCTTGAATTACATTCATTGCAACCACACCCTACTGGGACATTTTTAATTATGTTTTTATCGAGGAAAGCTCATCTGTTTGATATACCATTACTTATTAGTGCTTATATAGTGCTTTGAATGACCAAGCCATCTTTAAATAACCAAAACTGACTTTTAGGCAAACAAAACATTGAAAAGATAGTTTTTCTTTCTCAACTTTAATATAAAATTTAGTAGCATGATCAAAAAATAAACACAACTTTCAGTGACAGCAGCTGCCACACAGCCACCATGCCCCTCGGCAGCATGTGTATGGCATACAATTTGTGGAAGCCCTGCTGATTGTCAAGTTGCACTGTTTTTCTTCTTGTCACAGCTAGTTAAAAATTTTTCTTTCTAATTTTCTTGCAAGCATAGAGTGTAAAGTGGGGTGCTGGTGATGGGTCGGTTGGGGTTTCTATATTTAATAACACAGACTCCTCTTCAGTGTGTTATCCAATTAAATAGGCCCAAAGACCCACAACATTTTTATTTATATCCTAAATAATTTATTTTTTTCCCTGAACTTTAAAAATTGCATTACATTTGGAGAAAGTATGGATTGGCTCTAAGCTTCGTGAAGAAACACCATGGTCACCCAACTAGCATACAGATCACCTTCTCATGGCAGCAACTGAGATACCACAGTCCCCAGGATTGGATGAGAACCCAGGAGCCAAGAGCCAGAGCTCCTGTTTCCCACCTCCTTCCATCAGGCTCACTGCAGGTTCAGAAGATCACTGCTTCCATTTACAGAGCAGTGGCAGCCTTGGTCCAGCAAGCAGATTTGAGATGAACCTAGGCAAAGCTATCATGTTGGTGCAAATGGGGCTGGAGTCACTACAAGGCTAGCTTGGTGTGGGTTAAGACTTCCCACTCCTGCATTCTTCCATAGAAAGCGCCTCTCCTGGAGCTCCAGTGGTGCAATGGGTTAGCGCGAGGTACTTATACAGAAAGCACCTCTCCTAATGGTCCTGGTTTGTATGTGAACCCCCTGCTTCCAGTATCCTTGTCCCCAGAGAATGCTAGATGACATGAAGACTCATGACAGCTAGCTGGGATCTCAGGGATCTCCAGAAAGCACAGAGGTCCAAATCCCATTTCTTAATTTGAGCTTCTTGCCAGTCACTATAAATATATGTAGGACTGAGACCTGTGAGTTCAATTCAGGAAGGAGCTAGTTCTCCAGATTCTGTTTGCCTTTGGGCAGCCCCAGGAGGGGAGGAGGCAGCAGCAGAGAGAAACCAAAACAGGTGTGGCCACCCAGCTGACTCTGGGGAGTTTTTGTGAGTGTGTGTGGTAGTAAGGCAAACCCAAAGCTGTCTGAGGATTCCTAGGTGCCAGGCACGGGCCCTGGGGCCTGGGAACAGTGAGGTTCTATAACAGGGGCACTAATAACGCCAGGAGCAGCGACAGGGAGGAAGGGAGCTGGTTCCCCAGGGACTCCTTCCTGCTGCAACAGCTCTTCACAGTCTCCCAAATTTGCAATGTCCCTCTCTCCATGTACCCTTAAGCCCCTCAACATGCATCCTCATCTCGGGGCTCCTGCACCCCCACCCAATTCTCCAGCTGCCCTAAAACACGTGGACCAGAGATGGAAGCCCATGGCAGATGGCCCTCCAGATTCTCTTGCTGCCTAGCTTCCTTCCCTCCTCTGATTAGCTCCAAGATATCTCTCTGGAGACTGGAGATCTCCAGGCTTCTTTACTAAAGGCTGGAGCAGAGTGCCAACCTGTCACCCCTGGAGGCTTTAAGACCTCTCTCTGGAGCACTCTGTCATAGAGTCCAGGGCTGGGTCTACTGGCAGAGCCCTAGGAGCCCAAGAGTGGATATTCCCCTGGGTGAGGGAGTCACAAGCTGCACCTGCCTCAGCCCTGCTCACACAGCAGCTCTGCCATTTCCTGTGCAGCTCCGTGGCACTCTCAGGAGGGAATGATTAGGGGCTCAGCTCTGTGTCGGAACAGAGCACCTGCCCAGCCTTCCTTCAAACTTCTGTCCCATCCCGCCTGTAGACAAGATGACCCACCCTAAATGTTTGATGGCCAGGGGCAAAGCCCTGCAAGGTGTTAGGGATCTGCGGATTGTGGGCAGCTGCAGCTGGTGGCCTTTGGAATGAAAAGTTACGGACCAGGCGGCCTTCAGGGAGGGTGCCTAGGCTGCTGGCCAGGGTGCTCACAGCGGTGGAGAAGCTGGAGAGGCAGGGGGTGGTCTCCAGTGCAGGCGGGGATCCTGAGGTTTGAGTGTCTTGGGATGCTGAACCGCGGAGCTCCAGGGTGGCTCCTTCTGGGCTGCTGGCTCCGGGTGCAGTGGACACACTCTCTCCTCTTCGCCTCCTTTTCCTCCGGAAGTTCCCATTGTCGAACATCTTCTCACAGTTTGGGTCCAGCGTCCAGTAATTGCCTTTACCTGTGAAGGAAGGCGGTTCGGAAAGACCGGTGTTGACCCCATTGCCCCTCCCCTGAGATGGTACTGAACCTTCCTCTAGAATGAACCTCCACAGTCGTGCTGCAAGAATTTGGGTGCTCCAGAAAGACCCAGCCATGGACCCATGTGCAAGTCTGAGGCTGGTAAAACTGCCCAAAGGGAATCTGAACTGTTTGGGCTCAGCAGGTGGATCAGAGCTGACCATACCTGGCCTCTATGTAGGTAGGGTCTAAAGCTTTCCAGAGGCGCATCCCCCCCAACCCCCCAACCCGAACCCACCCCAGGTTTTCAAGGTAGGCACTATTTCTCCCATTTTACAGGGAGGCATATCGAGGCCCAGGGATGTTAAATTCCCTATGTCACCCAGTTTGCTAGCTTTATAGGCTTCATACAGATGATCAGAACCCCTGGGCACGCTGAACTGGAAGCTAAAGCCTAAAACGTCTCTCCTCACTTCATCCAATCGAAGTTCTCTCATGTGTGCAGTGAGTCAGTGAGTTGCCCAGGGTCGCTTCCACCTCAGCCACCCCACTAGAGGCCTAGATTCCCGGTTTTGGACGGGGCGCGCGTGCTGCTCCTTACCTGGGTCGTTCTCATCTCGGGGCACCTTCTTGAAGCAGTCATTGAGCGACAGGTTGTGGCGGATGGAGTTCTGCCAGCCTGCCTTGCTGCGCTTGTAGAAGGGGAAGTTGCTGGCCACGTACTGGTAGATCTGGCTGAGCGTCAGCTTGCGCAGCGGCGCGCTCTGGATGGCCATGGCGATGAGCGCCGAGTAGGAATAGGGTGGCCTTACCAGCCTCAGCAGCTCCTGCTGCCCCGACAGGCTCAGCCATGCGAGATCGGCGCCCGACAGGCCTCCTGCAGAGCCGAGGAACGAGCCCGGGGTAGTGAGGGCTGCTGCAGCGTAGGATGGAACCGGTCCCGGTCCGGCTGCGTAGGGTGCTGGGCTGAACGAAGCCGAGTTCACCCATAGGCGCCGGCCAGAGCCCAGATCCCCGCGGCCGTAGCTCGGGGGATGAGCCCGAGTTAGTCGGTGCGGAACTGAGCAGGAGCCCAGGCCATCGCAGAACCCAGCCATGTCGAGCTCTCCGGCCTGGGCCGGTGCAGATGGCTCCGTACCAAAGCTCATGGGCACTCCATTCATTCAGCAAGGCTGATCCCACTCTCCTGCCCTAGACCCTTTAAATACTGTTGGGGCGCGAGGAGCTTTGGGAGAGAGTATCAAAGGGTGAGTCTCCTCCCCTGCTGGCCTTGGAGGAGTGAAGCCTATGTCCCCGCCCTCAGGTCAATTTTCTGCCCAGCCCTGGAACACCAAGACATTCAGTCCCTGTAACTCTCCCAGGGTACCTAGGGGTTCAGAGTCGTTACTAACTTGCAGTGGTCTGAAAGATAAGGACCCACAGTTTTCTTAGATCCCAGCTCCTAAGGTTAGGTTTCAGGCATTATTGGTCCTTGGGTGTGTCTGGAGCCTTAACTCAATCCTATCTTAGACCCGGAATTGAGAGTAATTGTCATGCACATTAGTTCCCAGTGAGGATCTTAGATGTGACAGGGACAGGGTCTCTAGAAGAGATGTGGATATTGGAAAGAAAGTTATCTGAAGACCAGGGACCATGAATGTCACAAGGCAGCAGGCTGCTCTGTTTGGAAGCTACCAGATTCTTTTGTGGATCTGTATACTGCACTGGAAATTCTAGAAGTCTCTTCCCCAAGGAAGCTTGCTTTTCAGAAGGCATTCAGGCTCTGGTCTTCCCTGTCTGCTCCAGATCCTGGTTAACCAGTAGCACACCCAGTTTTCCAGATGCATTTACATTAGGTACCAAGGGGCTTAGCAACAAATAAGGCCACGCTGTGGCACAGAGTGGTAGAGTTCTGGCTGTGGGTGTCTTTGGAACCATTTACTGAGGCCAATTGATTGGACAGTCAAACTTTCTGTCCTAGAAGAAATAAGGGGATGGGCTTCACCCTTCATCAAATCATTGTCTCCAGTGTTAGACGAGAATTCGTTGAAATTGGGCTGACCTAGGGACCCTTCCTGATTACTATAGCAACTTAACATTGTATTGGTTAATAGAAGAAAAGTTCCAATGGGCCGTGGCTTGTGGCTAAGGAGGAAACTGCTGGTTAGGCCAGTGGTTTAATCTAGTCTTGGAATGAAGGAAGTCTTTGCTGAAATAACAAATAGACACCGTGTGACACAACCAATTAATGAGACAGTTTGACATGAGCAGGAGGAAGTGAGACTCCATCTAGGGCAAATTTGACCTCAGTACTCTGCAGTCTTTAGGAAAGGGCTGGTTAACTAAAGGTAGCTGCCAGCCAGTGATAAAAGCAGCATGGAATTTACTCATGATATGAGCTCTCTAACCAGACTGTGGCCCTGCCTCCAGAGGGCTGGTGGGGAGTAAGTATTCTTAGATACCACTAAGTTCCCCAAAGTGCACATGCATACATACACACACATGCACACACACACACATACTTGCAGAGACAGGCCCAATACACACACACACACACACACACACACACACACACACACACACACATCTGCAGAGACAGGTCCAATGATGGGAAGTTCTCTGAATTTGCTCTCCCTGACTTCTCACAGGGTTTCTTTGTATAACCACTCTGCTGTCTTATAACTCACTCTGTGGACCAGGTTGACTTTGAGCTCACAGAGATCTACCTGCTTCTGCCTCCTGAATGCTGGGATTAAAAACCACCACTACCCGGCAGGAAGCATCTTCTAACAGCCCAAGTATCATAAAGCCTCCAGTTCTACTTATCCCACTTGATCTTAAGTCCACTTCAGGAGCTGCAGTCAGCCTGTGGGCCATGTGAAATCTCCAGGAATTCACCTGCCTTCTCTGCCTTTCTGTTAGGAGGTGTCTGGCAGGAACATGGCTGCTTGTTAGGGGGTTTTGATGATCCAAGGCATTAAATGAAGAAGACATTTGCCTCACAGAGGGAAATTTAATTTTATCCACAGTTGGCTATAATATTGTTCAAAAAGCTGTATCCACGGACAACATGTCAGTGGTGTAAACACAGATAAACAAACCAGTGAAGTGAAGCAGAGAGCTGAGGATACCTGCGTACCTACAGCCAGCTGGCTTTCCACAGAGAGCTTAAAGCATACATCTGAAAAAGGCCACATGTCGCTAGGAAAAATTCATATCCACACGCAGAAGGAAGCTTGCTTTCCTCTCTCATCTGTTGCAAAACTCAACTTTAAAATGTGGGAACTAGAACAATGAAACTGTTGAAGAAAGCACAAAATACTTCAGGAAGGAGGCTTTTGTTTCTGTGTTCCCTTAAAGCGTAGTAAACAAAATTTTAAAAAAGTCAAACAGGACTGTGTTTAACTGAAAAGCTTCTGTACCGGGATGTCATGATCTATGGAACTGAAAAAAAGTGTGTGTGAACTGAAAGGGGGTGATATCCAGAATAAACATGGAAATCCAAACTCAACAGCAAGTAACAATAAGCTAGTCCCCAAACAGACAACACACTCAAAAGCCTAAATTCTTCCTTCAAAAGATATCATACAAATAGACAGCAGGTATATGAAAAGATACTCAGCATTATCAGCCACCAGAGTAATGTAAATCAAAGCCCAATGAGATAACAATTAACTAAAGGAATAATAGTTATTAGAAAAAGTTAAAAGATAACTAACGTGGCGAGGTAGTTGAAAAGAGGGAACCCATGTACACTCTTGGTGAAAGTGTTCAAAAACACACTCGTTGTGGAAAACAGTATTGGTGGAGGTTCCTCATAAACTAAAATAGAAAAGGTAAAGATGCTGTATGGTCCAGCCATCTTCCTGCTATGTGATCACAAAAAGCAAAGTCAGGATGCTAAAAAAAACCCAAAAATACCACCACCCCCATTTATTGTGACTCTATTCATAGTAGCCAAGAAAGAAAAACAATGCAAGTGTCCAACTACAACTACAACTAAGATATATGTATATTCAATGGGACACTATACAGGCATAAAAGAAGGAACTTATGCTGTTTATGAGAACATGGATAGAACTGGTGGTCATTAAGTTAAATAAGATGAGCCAAGTATGGAAAGATAAGGATCACATAATGCCACTCATATATAGGAAACAAAATTATTGGCCTCATAGAAGTTGAGAGAAGAATGATGATTTAGCCAGAGGTAGAGAGTCCAGCATAGAAATGAAATTACAGGTAGATGGAGTAAGAAGTCTTGGGTGCTAGGGCACAATAAGTAAGGTAATCACAGATAGAAGTGGTATACTGACTATTTCCCAGAGTAGAAGGGATTTGGGATTTTTTCATCATCATCATTAGAGGAAGAAGAGAGAAAGGAAGAAAAAAAGAACCCACGTCGAGTTTTGAGGAACTGCATGTTAAAATGAATGTATTTATATATGCATATACCACATGTTCCCTCTAATGTGTGCAATTTTGGTTCTGTGCATAAGTTAAAATTAAAATCATTTTCTGGGAAAAGAAACACACACACACATACACACACACACACACACACACACACACACACACACACACACACACACGTTCCAAGAATCAACTCAATAGTGAATTTTGAGAATGCATGGAGTCATCTCTTGCAATGCAAATGAACAAAGAGAGGCAAAATCTTTTCCATTGAGGCTTTAAATCTTGAACACCGTGGACTCTAGGACCTCTGAGATCAAGTGAACCTTCCTGTAGTTTTCCTACATAAAAACCATTGCAATTTGTGCTGTATTTCTCTCCTCTTCTGAGTTCTGAGCCTGTCTTTACTATAATGGCTTCCTGAGTTTTTGACAAGCTGGACCCCAAAATGACTTTCAGTCATTGGAGTATAGTTATTTAGAAGAGAAAGTGTTATAACAGCTGAATCATCTTTGATGAAACTCTGATGAAAATTTTTAAGAGAGAAATATGTCTAAGAGAGAAATCACAGGACTGAGATCTTGCTCTGTTGGGTATCTAAGCAGAACAGCCCCGGGCCCTTTTCTAATCTCTGACCCTTTTGAAGTGACCTGCTACCCACCTTGTAGACAGTCTTCCAGACATCTACCACCAAATCATGCCCACCAGCAGCTGCACCCACACCTGCAACTGCACCCACACCTAGAGCTGCAAACACACTTGCAGCTGCACCCAAACCTGCAGTTGCAGCCAGACCAGTAGCTGTATTCACACTTAAAACTACACCTGCAGCTGTGCCCACACCAGCAGCCCCACCCACACCTGCAGCTGCAACTGTACCTCCTCTTTCACCAGGCTAGCCTCTCCTATGAGCAGAGCTGGGATGTAACATAGAGACACTTGGGCATGGCTCTTACAAAGCTCACCACAGGGCCCAGGGAAGGCCCTGCTCCCCAGCCACATCCTTAGGTGGCTTTTGTTTCCACGTAGGCTTCCTAGCCATTAGGAATTCAGTTGGAGAACTAAATCACAAGAGGCATGTCCTCGGCGGAGGGGTGCCTTACTTTGTCTACACTCTCTATCCTGCTCACCAGGATAGGAATAGGCTCTTTTTCCCCATGTTCCTGCCACTATTATGTGGGGCCAAGCAAAGATAGATTGAAGCTTCTGATACTGTAAACCAAGGTAAGTCTTTCCTCTAGGTATTATGATGACCCAAATGTAATACAATCAGTTAAAAATTTGGCTTGCCACACAAGTCAAACTCTCATTCAAATACATTATCAACTATCTCTCTCTCTCTCTCTCTCTCTCTCTCTCTCTATCTATCTATCTCTCTCTCTCTCTATCTATCTCTCTATCTATCTATCTCTATCATCTATCCATCTATCATCTAACTATCTCTATTTATCTATATCTTTATTATCTATTTATCTATCATCTCTTCATATGCCTGTCATATATCAGGCTATTTATCTATCATTTTTCTTAGTTGCTATTCTGTTGCTATAATCAAATGTATAGCAGTTATAGAAGAGTTTATATTGGTTTATGGTTTTGAAGACTGTATGTCCATAATGGTGGGAAAGGCATGGTAACAGGAGGCTAGAGCCAGAAGCTAAGCAACTACCTCACCCTCTCATTTGCACACAGAACAAGAGAGCAAGAACAGGAAGTAGCAGAGGCCATACACGCTCACAGCCACTCCCACTGAGGAACCTCCTCCAGCGACTCCATCTCCTAATGGTTCTACAACCTCCTCACACAGCCCCGCCCGTGGGGACCAAGGGTTTAAATGCAGGAGTCTATGGAGGGCGCTTCTCATTCAATTAATCTCTGTTTATCTGTCTGTCTGTCTGCCTGCCTATCTTTCTGTCTGTCATTGGTCTATCTATATCTTTCATCTGTCACTAGAGACTGAACCCAGGGCCTGTGCATGTTAGGCTAGCTCTCTGTATCTCTGACCCTACCACATACATGCTTGATATAAAATTGAAGACTGACTTTGCCTCTAGTGTGTGTTTTTTTTCTCCTAAAGTCCTTTTACCAGGGAGACACTGGCCAGGATCTAAGTATGTCTCATTTAACTAATTTCAAGACTGTACTTTTATTCTAAAAATTCCAAACATGAAATTAAATTAACTCATAAATATTGTTCAATATTTTTATTTTTTATTCTTTAACCTTCAGTGTCCATCAAAAACAGAATAAACAAAATGACATTGCTTTACATACCCCAACCTTACCATTACTGCTAGCCAATTAACTGCAGTCCTTAACATCATATAAAACAGTAAATATTTAAAATTCCCAAATTATTGCTAAATAACTTTTAACATTTATGTTTTCCAATCAGAATCCAGTGTATGCATGAGCCTGCTCCAGCTTGTTTACTTGTGCCCTAAGTTCTTTTATTCTAGAAGAGTTGCTACGTCCCACTGAAGGTTTCACATGAAGGTGCTAGCTCTGGGGAATGTGCTGTGCACTGAGTGTGGAGAGAGCTGTTTCTGAACCTATGGTACTTTCCCTTAGGACACTTCACACATTACTGAGTCTCCTGTATCTCACAAAGGCTGGAAGTCAGGATTGTCAAAACCAGACTGAGAGGTAGCAGGAAAGCTAATAAAGTTGACTGTCACAGAGAAAAGCCCAGGCCACGGTTTAAGAGGCTGGGAACCGAGAATGAAGATGCTCCTTTCACAAGTCACATTATAAACTGTACGGGGTGGGTATATCCGCCTGCTGTGAGATTGGTGGCTATATCTTAACTTTCCTGAAAAACCGTTGAACTGATTTTTTATAGTTAAATTTTACTAATTCATGTTGACAAGGACTTGAAGCTTGTGTTTCATATTTCACTTGTGGTGAGAACTGCCCTGGTCAGCGGGGTCTTCAACGTGAACCTGAAGAAAGGGGGCAAAACAAATGCTGGGAAAAGAACATGAAATAATTGAGAGCAAGTCTGAATTTCTGATCAAGCTCTGAAACTTTATTCTTTGGCCAGTAGTTAAATAGGGATTCAAGGTGGGAAAGTTCACGTAGACACATAGGGTGGGGAGACTCCATGGTCCAAAGGTGTTCTGCTAAAACAGCATGTGTTACTTTGGAAATCTATCAGTTGCCTAACGGGAAAAGAGACACCTGATTGTTGCCTGGGAAAAAGCTTAACTCATAGTGAAAAGGAAGCCTAACTTAAGTCTTGCCTGAAGGCCTGAATTCCTGGCGTAGCTTGAGACACTGGGCACATTGGCAGAGAACTTGTGTTTAGAGGGAGGGGAGAGTTAGAATGATGTAGGTTCACCTAAGGGCAGGATGAGTGGGGTTTGGAGAACCTGACCTGTGGTCTGCTTTTATCTTTCTGGCCAAGTCTAGAGCTCTTTTTAGATTAAGATTAAATGGTTTTACTCATTGTTCTGAGGAGGAACATGAGCTGGTGAGGTGGGGCCACTGCCCCTGATATGGAGCTTGGTCATGGAGTAGGAAGAGCGGTGGTGACTGGTCCCCAAGATGGTGTGTGGCCTTATACAACCCCAGTCCTCAGGAAGTCCTCTCACATGAACTGCTATGGGTTTTGCATTTGAGTGACGGTCTCAGCCCAAATCAGACATCTCACTGGGAATTACAAAGTAGAAATTTCAATTCTGTCATTTTTCTCAACATTCATTAACTGACAATTCTCTATTTGAAAACTTGGTGAGGCAAATATGACAATTATCTACTGGCTTTGTCACAGCTGCGCTCTCTTTGCTCATCTGAACTACAATTCCTACATTTTTTTCCAAGGTGACAAGTCACACGATTCTTTTCCTTTATTGACTAGTTTATATATATTTGAGGCAGGATCATTTTAAGTAGCTCAGGTTGCCCTCCAATTTACCATGTAGCCCAGGCCAGCTTTGGGTTTGGCTCTATTTCTGAGGACTAGGATGAGAGCATGAGCCATCCCAAGTGGCTTTTATTGTTCAGCTCTTTCTATTTGATCATGATGATTTAGACGGGGTTTCACTATGAGGTGTTGGCTGGCCCAGAACTTGCAATATAGAACAGACTGGACTAGAACTCACAGAGGTTCAACTGCTTCTGCCTCCCAAGGACTAGGATGCAAGGTATGCACCACCATGCCCAGCTGACCGATTTTCAAGAACAGTGTATTCTCTTACAAATTTCAATTTATTGGCTCTACCTCTTTCTTCCTGTCAATAACATTACTGAATTATAAATTTTATGTATTTAATGTTCCAATAAATTGCAATTATGTGATATTAATATTGTTTAAAAGTGGTCCTGTGTCCGTTCACAAGACCCAGCCAGCTGTGGATGTGGCTTAGTTTTGGGCGAAAGCTATTCCAACCTTGCTGTATACTTTCCTGACCCTGACCTCCAGCCATCTTTTCTCCAGTGGTCTTCATTCTTCCCACCGAGGCATTAATAGCAAACCAAAATATAGGCATGGAAATCTTCATATTTCTTAGAAATGTAACAAGTGCTTCTAGACTTTTCCATAGGCAGAGCCAAGAAATTAACTTTTAAAAACCTAAAGTTAATATATTTTTTATTTAAATCAAACATTTAGAGTTTTTTTTTAAATAAAAAAAATCAACGTTTACTCTATACTTGAAGCTAGAAATATTAGCTCCTAATAGGGTTACTATAATTCCTTCTTATTTTATTGAATAACCAGATTAGTGTTAACAGTTACAGGGTACTAAGTGAGGCTTAGCAATCTTTTGTAGCATATCCATATATATATATATATATATATCCATATATATATATATACACACACATATATACATACATGCAGGGCTAAAACTATGCCTGGAACCTATAGCCTTTTGTATGGATGGATTCATTTCTCTGCATGAGTCACTATGGCAGTGACTCATGGTTAGTTTATCTTATGACATTCCATTTATGTCCAAAGCCTTGAATTTACTTAGAAGTGAGAATATATGACTGGTAATTCACCTGCACATATTTCTCTTTTCTGTCTATATTTACTAATTAGGCACGATGAACTTACTTAGATGTTTAAACTTATGACAAGCCTAGGAATCAGCAAAGGGCACTGACAGCTCCAGATGACCACAAAGGGCCATCTTGTGTCTTTGTAGGTGGCAGGCTTTCCCAGCAGCTGAGTAGATTGGAAACAGGGATGGTGGTCAAGAGATCCAATTCACTCAAGTGGAATCTGCGATGAGTTAGTTAACTTGGGCCCTCAATTTCTTCCTCTTTCCCCTGGCAGGAGGAGTCAGCTCACAACCTTCCACCTCACCCCCAGGTTCAATGAAGCAATTTGTGTGAATTTGCTTCCGGGAACTGGACATGGGACTAGTGTTACCATAATACAATTAAGCATGAGCTGTTGTAAGTAACATTGCGTGTGCTTTGTTCACAGCAAAATATTAAAAAACCAAGTACTAGACTAGAAGGAGAGGCTGCATTCCTTACCTTCCAGAACCACTGATTTAGTCCAGGGGCCCTCCTTTCCTCCAGGGAGCTTCCTGTCTGTCATGTGGTTGTGGCGCCATCTAGCGGTAAGCAAGAGTCTGTTTCCTCAAGGAGCTTCCTTAGATATGGGAAATGATTGATTAGTGAAATATCATGTCTCTCTTATTAAATTTGTATGCAGAATTCATAGTCACCAATAAAGATATCTTTAAGTAAAATTTTTCTTAAAGATACAATCTTTCTTTTTTGGATTTAGTTAACAAAAAGTAAAGAATTTCCCACAGAGAAAACAGGCTCCTTTATTATAAAATCTTCTTTGGTATTTTTTTCTTCAAGTTTGAAGTTAATTTCCATGACGTGTATAGATATTTTTAGCATAGTGTAGCAAGAGCAGTTAATCACAGGGTTCAATGTTGGCCAGTTCACCCAAGACAGTGTTGGGACATGAGGCTCCATCCTTCTTAGCACCTCAGGAGCAGGGCTGATTGATGGCCAGCACATCCTTCCCTGCAGTACCTGCTTCTATTTGCAGATGCGCTGAGGATCTCAGAGACACTCATGAAGGTAAAGAGCTGTGACCAGAGAGCAGGAGCCATCCAAGTTTTCTCATTGCCAGATTATTGTTTGTGAGCTTCAGGCATGTATTTTCAATCTCTCTCTCTCTCTCTCTCTCTCTCTCTCTCTCTCTCTCTCTCTCTCTCTCTCTCCACACACACACACACACACACACACACACATACACATATACACATGACCTAAAGGCCATACTGGCCTTAAATTCAAGATCCCCTTTCTCATTGCTGATGTTACAGGTGGGTTCCACCATTGCCAGAAAATAAAGCTTTTCTGCAGCGCTGGGGATGAAGCCCCAAACCTTTTACCTGCCATTGAACTCTGCCAATGAGCTATCCCAAGTACTTAAACTTTCTCAAGCTTTAGTTTTCTATTTATAAAATGCATGACATTTTGAGTTACATCTGTAAGAAGCTTAAAAAAGAATCCTCTGTAGAATATTACAGGTTTTGCAAGGGTATGATGGTTTTCTTCCATAAAAGACACTTCATTGAGAAATATGTGTAAATACCATTCGATTTAGTTTTTGTAAAACTAAAACATTTTGAAGATGTATTTTTATGTGTCTCTATGTGTGGATGTGCCCGTGTGCACGTGTAGGAACCTCAGAAAGCTATAGGGACCTCAGGAAGCTATAGGGATCTCAGAAAGCTATAGGGACCTCAGAAAGCTAGAGGATTAAGCAGGTCTCCTGGAGCTAGAGGTCCAGGCGCTTGTGAGGGCTGGATGTGGTGCTGGGAACCGAACCTCGGTCCTCTGCAAGACAGACAAAGGCTTCCAAACCATCTTCATCACCCAAACTAAAATAAATAAAAACCAATAAGCAAACTTCCCTTCTTCTGACAGAAGTCTACTGAAAATTTAACCTTCACCTGCTTGTGTTCGACTCTGCAGATACCAGTGTGTTCTGTCACATGGATCAGAGCTGGGTACCACTTAATAACAGATGCCAAGTATTGTGCCCGTGTGTTCTCACCCTTGTAGGGCCTTTCTACATGTTCTTCTTCAGCTGGGGTGGAAACCCTCAAAAGAAGCTGGGGCCGGTCCCATAGAAGGTTTTGCCAGCTGAGGTCTCACACCAGGCAGGAGATGGTGAGAACAGTCTTGTTTCTGGTGAGACTCCAGCCACGCAGGATAACTGGGCTCCAATTCACAACAGCAGAGGGGGATAGGAGCAAGAAATTCTGCAATATTGATGGATGAGAGTGGATGTCTTCTTGTAGGGGTGGTAGCCTATTCTGCATAGGAAAACAGGACCTGCACACTGCAGGGTCCTGAGCAAGCTGATTCTAGCCGAGACTTGTAGCCTAGCAACACCTCACATTACCATCACCATTTGTTCCTCCAGCACTTGATGTAATTTCATAACTTAATGTCTGTCAAAACTCCCCCACTTGTGATCTCTGAAGCAGTCTTCTTCTTCCTAATGGGACACCAACTGATGTGTTCAGGAATCCAAGAAGTGTTAGCTCTGAGTCAGCTCAATGTTGATGTCTTGATGGTCCTCAAGGCCAGACCCCAAATTATCACTAAGGGCAGAAAAGCACAACACACATTTCCACATATGCTTGGTATATGTGAACACTTGTCCTGGTGACTGCTTCCACTGAGGTTTCTCGAAGTCTGCACACAGGTAGAGTCTATGTCATTGCCACCTTTAGCTGGAGACCACAGACTCAGTAAATCTCTAAACTATGAAGCCCTCCCCACCCCCGACTTAGGTTGCCCCACCAGTCACCATGAGCAGTCAGTTCATAAGTCAGACAATGCATGTGAATTCCAGAAGCGGCTTCTGGGAGAAAGGAGCTTCTTTCTCTCTCTTGCCCTTGTGACAGGCTCCTTCACCTCTGACTGCAAAGCATCTTGGGGACCATTTCTCTTTCTTCAAGGCATGTCACTGTCATTGTTTAACAAATTTCAGTGTATCCACATGTGGGTTTGGTCTTAGCTAGTTCTTGGGGTATCTTCACAGCCATACACCCCAGTTCTCACAGATTCCATGCTGAAACATGCTAATTTGACATCAACAGAATATACTCAACACCTGGAATCACACAAGTGTCTGTGGTAAGGCCCCGAAGGCAGAAGGCTGTCTGGAAGCCAGCAGGCTGTGAAAATCTAAAGCAAGCACCTAAGGGTGTTGCAGGTAGAAAAGAGGGCAAGAATTCTATTGGTTCACAACAGAGAGTAGATGGTATGGGCTGGAGCCTGTTGACTGAAGTGATAGGACAGTGGTTAAGAGCAATGACTGCTCTTCCAGAAGACCTGGGTTCAATTCCCAGCACCCACATGGAAGATCATAATCATCCGTGACTCCAGTTTTGGGAGGATCTAATAGCCTCTTCTGACCTCTGTAAGTAGTACACAGATATACATGCAGGCAAAACATTCATAGAAAATAATAATAAAAGACACAAAGCCTTGTGTTTGTTTGGAGAACACTCCCTATTATAGTAGTAACTCATGGGTCAGAGAGATGACTCAGTGGGTAGAAGCCTCATGACTTGAGTTTGATCTCTAAATGCCATGGTGGAAGGAAATGATTTGTTCACCAATGTTGTCCTGTGACTTCCACATGCATGTCATGGCAGCGTCCTCTCCTAACTAATAATAATAAGAGTAAATAATAACAATAATGGTAGGAAACAAGACATAATTAAAAATAAAAATAGGCCCTGTGATTGTGCAAATTGAGGTTTTTTTTTTTTTTTTTTTTTTTTTTTTTTTTTTTTTTTTTTTTTTTTTTTTTTTTTTTTTTTTTTTTTTTTTTTTTTTTTTTTTTTTTTTTTTTTTTTAATGAGCCAAAGTTATGCTGTCGTGAACCTAAGAACATGTACTCCTGTATACAGGTATTTTTGTATGTGCACATATGTAGAAAACAGGTCACCTTTTGAATGGATCTCTGAATTTCAACTCAAAGAAATATGCACACACATTTCAAAGAAGGAAATTTCATCTTTCTGTTTGGAAGGAGAGCCTGTTTGCTACATGGGGAAGGGAGGCAGGGTGTGATAGCTAACTTGTCAACTTAACACTGCTTAGCATCAGCTGGGAAGAGACTTTTCCCAAGAGATTATCTAGTTTAGGTGAGCCTGTGGACTTGTCTATGGGCATTGTCTTGATTGTTACTGCAGGAAGACCCAGAACACTGTGGGTGGCACCACTCCCTAGGCAGGAGGTCCTGAGAAGTATAAGAGAGGAGCAAGCCATCTGAGAGCAAGCAAGCCATCTGAGAGCAAGCAAGCCATCTGAGAGCAAGCAAGCCATCTGAGAGCAAGCAAGCCAGCTGAGAGCAAGCAAGCCAGCTGAGAGCAAGCAAGCCAGCTGAGAGCAAGCAAGCCAGCTGAGAGCAAGCAAGCAAGGACTCATGGGATTGATTATTCTCTCTGTTCCCGACTTTAGGAGTGATACTTTGGAGTTTTTGCCTTGGACTCCTGTTCCCCCCTACCCCCCCCCATAATGGATTTTACCCTGGAATTGTAAACCAAATTGATGCTAAATCACTTTTCATCAGGGCATTTTTGTCACAGCGACACTCTTGCAACTAGAACACAGGGAAAAGCAGACATAGGCCCCACTGTCTGTCATGTACAAGTTATTAACTTCCTATCTACAGGGGTGTCTCTTCTTTTCTCTCCCTTCCTCTTGCTCATCAGCCAGGCTCTATGAGTTACTTATTCTTGTAGTTATATTCTGGCTGCTGTGTGGAATGGAGAACCAATTTGAAAACATTAATTAGGGGTGGGAATTATTATGACTGCTCCTTTGTGGACTTCAAGCTGTCCCTGATTCTTGAACCCTCCCATATCACCACTTTGCTGTGTAATTAAGATTTTAGTCTTCAGAACATATTAGCATGCCTTGGTGGTATGCTGCACAGAAACTTTTCTAAGTGTTATAACATTAAAAATATTTAGTATTTGGGACTCTATTTCCCCCCATTTTTTTTAATCTCCATCCTCACCTTCTCTACCACCTCCTTTGTGCCCGAGCATTTAAGGGTACAACTTTGAGAGTAGTTGGAGTGTTAATAAACAATCTCTGAAGCAGGCAAGTCCAACTGTGGGTCTAAATATTCAGCCTTCACCTCTCTGAGTTGAGTGTTTAACCACATTGTTTTCCATCCAACAGGAGGAGAGGTCAGTGAGGGACCTAGTTATGTTGTCTGAATGAGTGTATCTTCCTATCAAGGGGTAGTATAATTTATAATTCCCAGATATCCAGTGTCTCGGGGGAGACTGAACTGTGATTTAAGAGAGAATCTGTCTGGTTCATCTGCACACCCATCAGGAATGTGGGGTCAAGGATATCTTGTCTCGGGGAAGCATGGGACAGCACCTTGCAAGTGCATAGCAGCCCAGATGGAGACTGTGGGGAGTCCTCACAGCATCTGTCTGTAATGGACAGACCCTTCTGCAAAGCCATAGATCACTCAGTTGCCAAGACACCTGAACTGATAGCCCCCAAGCCCTGAGCACACTTTCATGGTTCCCACTTAGAAACCTTAACTCACACTTGGCTGATGAGCTAGTGTCCCTGACATTAGGACTCTTCTTTTAAACAATTCATCACTCCAAAGGAGGAAAAAGGAATAAAGACTCAGGAATAAAAGCAAGCTAAGTTAAATTTCTTCTAAGAAATTCCCTAGAATCCGGTCCAGAATCTGCCTGGAGGGTGTCCTGGCTTTTCTTCTCAGGCACATACTTTTGAGACCAAAGGTGATCTAATTGCTAATCACAAAGGACAACTGAGCAGCTCAGAACTAACAATCCGAAGCTTTGAACCCTGGCTGTGGTACCTTCCAGTGATAATAGTGTCGATAGTGTCAAGGGTGTTTCTTTGCCAGTAGTTACTGCAAGGGAACCTTCAGCTTTTGAAAGAGCATCAAGGATGCTTGAGTCAGTAACAGCCTGGGTTCTCAGAAAGAAGGTCACTAGCTTAACCTTTGCTCACAGTGAGGTGGATATGCCTTACAGGGCTCTTTACAAAACCAGGGCTTTCTGGGAAAAGTCAATAGCCATGTCATGCTTCTCATACAGTGACTGATTAAATAGCTGTCATAACCCCTTCAAGATTTAATTCTGTCAGAGGCAGAACTGAATGGCACACACACGGCCAGGTTTTGTGCATCACCCAGCTGTGTGCTGGGCAGCATAGCAGCCCTGCTGCTGAGCAGTTCACACCCCTGCTTCATCTCTGCTGCTCTGGCACTCTACCAGAACATTTGTTTTTAATTTTTTTTAATGAGTGTTGTTTATACTCTGTACTTTTAAAAGAGAAATCTATAAATATATAATTCCTTTAAGCACAGTTTTTTTTTTTCAAATAGAATGATTCAACTTTAAAAGCATGTTTTACAGTTATTTTTCTGGTGACTAAATGTGTGTGGAATTGTTTTAAGACAATACCTCTACAACGTCCTTTATGTATTTAAAGACACACCCAAGTATATACTAATTATTTCAAATTTTAGTCATTGTGAGTAAAATTATTAAAAACTCATCTATAATACTTCTTTTTGATACATTTATATTGAAGGGTGGGATATGGGTACCCAGGCTTGAGTGTGGAGACAGAGGACAACTTCCAGGAGTCACTTCTCTGCTTTAACACAGGAGATCCGGTGATGGAACGTGGATCTTTGACTTGGTGGTAACCTTTACCAGGATAGCCATCGCGTCAGCCTAACATTTCCCAGTGTGATAGATTGCTGTTGTCCTGCTCTTACTGGAGGGCAATTTAAGTTGAACTGGTACAAATTTCCCTCATTTAAAACTTTTAAATAAGAGTTTGCTAATTTTATACATTGAATTTGGCTATTTTTTTTTAAACAGCTTTCTATAAAATTCTTCTCCCTCGCAAGTCATGCTGTTACTTTCATAACCTGTTTGTTGTTTGTTTGTTTGTTTACCTGCAGGATTTAAATATGGCTGCTGGCCTGCTCTTTGGAGTGGAGGAACTTTCCACTGCAGACTCATTCACACACAGTTAATCTCTTCTTCAATCATATCTCTTTCTTCCTCTTTTTTTTTTTTAAGATTAAAACATCTTGCTTTGTTGAATGTGTTTCAATTTTTTTCACTGAAGACTCAGAAAGGAATAGGAAGTAGAGCCATCTATGTTAATATGTACATTGAAGATGAGCATCAGGTCTAATTTTAGACCCATCAACCTTGACAGGCTCCTTTTTAATCACTTGGATTTGAACAGATATGCAAATATAGGAATGGGAAGTAAAGAACTCACCATTTAGAAGTCAGATCATTGCTAAAATTGCCTGAGAGGTGCACAGATTTGTAATTCATTCATTATGCTCTGATTCCAGAAATCAACAATTTTAATAAAAGTGCAAAACGGAAGCCATGTATAAACCAAGTAAACCAAATGAGCAGTGTGCATTTGTAGATGAAGCTGAGGACGTCTTCCACAGGAAATCCTTGGGCCTGTCTGTTGATATGGGGGTAATCTGGGATCCCTCTGAGGTTCTTATTCATGTTAATTGAAGAATTTATGAATGGGCTCAAAGATAAGCTTGAGGACAATTGTATTAATGTTAAAAAAAAAAAGAGTAGGTAAGTTAAAACTCTCAGCATAGGAAGAAAAATGCCAGAGAAAAGGGGGGGAAAGCCATAGGGCTTGACTTGTCAGTATGAAGGTCCACCATACGGCTACAGGTAGCCACATTTTGGTGATGGAGACTACAGAAAGAGTAAAAAAGCCCAAAACACTAAATAAATAAATAAATAAACTGTGTTCATTACCTGAAAGAGATAGAAATAATGGAAAAAGAAATTGCACTTTTTTGAGTCTTCACTCAGAACTCAGAAGGGTGGGTGGACAGACCTAGCTGAACCTTAAGGTTTCTCAACTCCTAGAGTGGGATGGGGTCATAGGAATTCTGGGAAGGAATAGTGTAGTATCTCATAAAAGAAATAGTTATTCTACCCATCTCTTTAGCATGATGTAAGGTGCATCTGCCTTCCTAGGGATGGCCTTTTAGCCAGGCCGTTGACCCTGTTTAGCAGAAATATTAGGGCTCTATTGCAGGCCAGAGATTCTATTCTCTTGAGCAGGACTTTCCCCTTAATGATTGTTATTGCTGCTATAACACTGACACAGGTGTTTGCCTTCCTTTTGTGCTGGTAAAATGATGGGTAATAAATAAATGAAGGCATTTAACTAACATCTTCCTCTACAGTTCTTTGCTGGTGGAGACAGTCCATTGATTTGTTTGTTTATTTATTTAAAGATCACTATAAATTTCAATAACATAAATACCTGTCGTTTGTGCTCACTTCTAGGTCAAGGCTGGTCATCCTAAGAGCAAATGAAACCTGAATGGGACCCCAAGTTCCATAGTTATGGACAACTTTAAAAGGGAAGAGGCAGCTTCTAACCAGGTAAGCTGTAGGTTTTATCTTTTGGATTGAGAAAGGTGCTGGGTGGCTGGATGGCATCCAACAGCATTGCATTAAATCACAGCCTCCCTGAGTTCCTGATGCTGAAGCTTAGGTAGCACAAATCATCTGTCTTCTTAGCTAGTAAACCGTTGTATGATCAATTTCTCTTCAAAGGATGGCCATAAACATTTTCAGAAGTAACTGCAGAATTCTCATTTCATGGACCATGATGAGAAGATGCTTGATGATCAATGTTTAATCACAGGCAAGAATTAAAATATATAGCTTAGGAGCATCACAAAGGGTGGGGTCCAGTATTGGAGCCCAGCAGACAGGCATCAGGGCTAGCTGGACTGCTGAGGATCAGTTTAATTACATGGTTTCCAGGAAATGACGTTATGCTTCCTTGGGAGCATCTTCCTCTCACTTCTACCCATCCCACCCAGCTGGACTTTGTTTTGTAAAAATATCATGCTAACACCTACCTCTCTCTAATGGAATTTTCTGGCAATCAGCTTTGATCTCCCCAGGCTGGAAGACTCATGGCTCCCAAGTCAAGGGTCAGAACAGTGTAGGCTTGAGGGGCCTCAGCGACAGCTATTCATATTAAGACACGTTGTTAGTTCTTAGTTCTCAGACAATGCAATGACACTGATTCCTATTGTGCCTCTGTGTAGAGTGGTAGGAACTCAATCTGGAAGGTCCTTTAAGTTCTATAATGATTAATGGCTTGCTACTACTCAGCTCGGACAGACAGAAGACAGACAAGAACCCTAGTGAGAATTAAGACGTTGATATTGTATGGCTTCAGGGGTTCACACAAATGCCATGCATTCTCACCAGTTTTCCTTTATGTCTTGTGAGTAATGGCTATATCTGAAATGGACAGAACTGTAAGTGGACATTATTCTGTCCCAACCACTTGGTCCCAAATAAATGCTCAAAGGCTTATATATGAATATAAATGCTCAGCCACTAGCTCAGGCTTACTATTTCCTAGCTCATATTTAAATTAACCAATTTTTATTCATCTATGTATTGACACATGGCTCATGGCTTTACCTGTCTTCTAGCATCTTGCTTCTTGGGCAGCTCACTGATGTCTCCCCCACCCCGTCCCCCACCCTTCTTCATCCCAGTCCTCAGTTTGCTTGTTCTGCACTTGACATCCTTGTGACCCCGTACTTTGTCTTTCCTCTCCCTCTCTTCTCTCTCTGCTACACTTTCTACAATGTTTGTGACTGCATTTCCCCCCCATCCCAGTGACCCATTCTTTATACAGTATGATCCCATAGGTTAATCTATCTTATATTTAACCTGCAGCACTCAGCAACTTTGGCATTACATTTTAATTTTTATTTTTATATTCTCTTTCTGGCTTTCTGTGTGCATTGCATTGTGTGTGAGTGGAGTGTGTGTGTGTGTGTGTGTGTGTGTGTGTGTGTGTGTGTGTGTGATGTACTTTCATGTGTGTGGGGTATTGTGTGTATTTGTATACACATGGAGTCCAGAGGAGGACTCTGGGTATTCTGCTTTATTTTGCCCTGCCTTACCTTGGTGTATGTGTGTGTGTGTGGGTGTCTTACTAAACCTGGAGTTAGACTGGTGGCCAATAAGCCCCAACTTCATCCTGGTTTTGTCTCTACCCATCCCAGCACTGGAATAAGTAAAATAAAATATGAAATGCCACTTAAAAATATTTCACTTAATAAAACAATGTATGCACCTATTTGTAAACACTAGTGTAAACATATACATATGCATATATTTGCATATACATATACATTATTTCATATATTTTGTCTTTTGCATGCAGTTTCATCTTCAGGTGCATAATGTTGCGAACATCTGTCATTTTGCACTAGGGTTGGCTTCCTACCTTCTGTTTGCTCATGCTGAAAATCTGATTTTTTTTTTGAGGTACAATTTGAAAGTAAATGAAAAATATTACATATCAATAGGGAAAAAGTGCTTCATATCCTCCATAGAGTCAATATATGCTCTTGTTTGATTTCTAATTCCTTTAACTTCTATGGCTTAACTCATCTTGCCACAAAGTAGATTTCATTTAGAAATAAAACTTCTGTGAATGCTTGGAACTGAGCTTCAGGTGCTTCTAATCCAGCTGGATCCTTCTCACTTCCAAATTGTACTATGCTAGGTTTTTGCCTTGTTGCTGTGGATAAAATGCTCAGGAAAAAGCAGCTTAGTGAAGAAAGGTTTCATTTTGGCTTACAGTTCCAGACTCCTGTCCATCATGGCAGAGAAATCACAGCAGTAGGGGACTCAGGCACAGAGAGTGACAAAGGCATGCTCAGTTTCAGTTCCCCATTTTGGTAGTCCAGGATCCCACAGTCAGGAAATGGTCCTGCCCACAATTAGGTCGATACTTTCTGGGGCTGACCAGATGGCTCAGTGGGTGAAGGTGCTTGTCCCGTGCAAGTCTGTTGATGTGAGTGTAATCTCTGGAGTCCTTATAAAGGTAGGATCGAAGAGCAGCATCCCCAGAGTTGTTCTCTAGCTTCCATACATACACACTGTGGCGTATACCACGGTGTCATGCATGTATACACACATTATGATGATCATGACGTCATACATGCATACACACATTATGATAGAGATATCATCCGGATAGTAATGATAGAGACAGGCCTTGCCAAGCCAGTTAACATAAATGTAACCCCAAGGCCCTCCCACAACCCCAACCTCTCGGACTGGCAAGTTGACAATTAACACTAAACATCACAACCTGCCTGCTGCAATTACTGTTGCATCTCCGGAAATGCCAGTTAACAAGCATCTTATGTTGAGTGACACACAGCCCGGCCAAGAGCACACACAGCTCAGCGTTGTGTGCATGACTGCAATCTAATTCCTAAGACCTTTTAGTTTGATTTGAAGCTTGGCAGGACATTTGCCATTTACATAACAAATTTGCAGCTTTAAATTATTTTTCATTGAATTTTAGTAATGAATACTTACCAAATTACAGTTAAAATATTTTCCTCAAATCTATTTATTTTGTACTACAATCATCTAATTATACTTAAGATATGGACTCAGAAAATGTGATTGAAGATAGAGAGAGGGTAGGGATTTACAGCACTGCACAAAGTGCTCTTTTATCTAAAGATATCTTCCCTCCCCACATTCACACACCAGGCAGGTGGCTCTGAGGACTGACTGAAGTCCATGACATGAGAAAAGATGGGAACAGCATAGCAGTGGCTCTCAACCTGTGGGTCGTGAACCCTGTAGCAACCTTCTACCTCCAAAAATATTTACATTATGATTCATAATAGTAACAAAATTACACTCACAGAGTTGCAACAAAAATAATTTTATGGTTGGGTGGGCACTGCAATATGAGGAACTGTATTATAGGGTCATAGCATTAGGAAGGCTGAAAAGCACTGCAGTATAGACTTTCATATGAACAGGAACAGCAGTGACCTGGCATGTTGTAGTCATACCACCTTTGTGTCTATAATAAGTACAAAACATGGAGCAAATATTCACCAACCGAGACCACTAACTTTGTGGAATGGCATACAGAAGGTTGGTCAAAACAAAACAAAACAAAAACTGAACACTAAGACACATCAGGCAGAGAGAATGTACTGACATGGGCTTAAGAGAGAAGTGAGTCCCCAGAGAGAAGAGCGCACTGACAGTAGGCTGAGGGTCATGGCTGAGAACAGAGAGAAGGTGCTTAGTCTTATTGTGAGACTCCCAGGTAGACTTATATCAGGATAGACAGGAGACATTTTTATCAGACTGAGTAATAAACTTTATAGCATCAGTTGCTGTTTGCGGAGCTGGCTTATTTGTGTAAGTTGCCATGAGTCACCAGGGGTCTGGTCCAGGATGGTCAGATCCATCTCTGAAGTGTGAGGATTTAGCATTTACACTTGGCCTTTTGTCGCTGTGTTAATCTCTTGCATTTGAAGTCATTGCTCCCTGGGTTGAGTCCCAGCAGATGTCAACATGTTAAAGCCCCAATGCTGAAGGCGCTTTGGTGCCAGCAATGGGAACAGCACATCAGATCAGGTTACTGCAAGGGTCGGACTCAAAGAACAGTTTATAATAAAACAGACACACACTTCAAATAAGCAGAAGAAAGAAGGCTGTTTGCTAGAACACAGAACATTTTTAGACAGGACTTTAGAGGAGGAAAGAAAAGGGGAAGGCTAGATGTCTGCTTAGGATAGAATTCTAGATAGAGAAGGAGGAGGGATATAATGAAAGGGAGAATGTTGCTTCGTAGAACAGCAAAACAACCTGACTGTGGATGTATTTCTAGTCTGAGAATCTTCAACACAGCACCAAATTTATAAAAGAAAACAGAGAGGACTTATTATTTATAAAATTAAACTTTTATGTGAGGAAAAACTTTGAAAGTCAAATCAAAGGCACCAGGTGCACCTGTAAGAAGTGTCTCTAATCCCAAATAGTAAGATAAAAGCCCACTTCCTTCATCTCTGAAACCACAGAGAGCAAACGAAAGAACACTCAGCCTGACAGGAAGCTAGCAGCATGAAGGACCATGGCTTTTCTGGCACAGAATGCATACTAATTAATCTAAGAAAACCTTATGCATAATTTAAAAAATGCAAATAAATATGAAGGCAGACCATTTTCTAAGTTTCCCTGGTAGTTAAAAATTAAACAATACCCTAATAAACTATGAAATTCAAAATCATTCCCTCTTCTTGTCAGAAACCAGGGCAAGTTTTAGAAGGCTGAATTCTGTTGTCTTAAGATTTAAAAAAATCATGAGCTTGTTCCAGATAAAGCCATCCATACAGAGGAGGTACAGAGAGGCTGGAGAGGTGACTCTGGTTAAGAGCATGGACTGCTCTTCCAAAGGACGGGGATCTATTTGATTCCCAGCATCCACACAGCAACTTACAACCATCTGTAACTTCAGTTCCAGGAGATTCAATGCCCTCTTCTGGCTTCTATGGGAATTGCTGCATATACAGGGTACACAGACCTATATGCAGGTCAAACAACTATATACATAAAATAAAAATAAAAATGAAAAATATTTTTTAAGAGAGGTGAGCAGATTCCACCTCCTGGGCTACCCGTTTGGAGAATCCCTCTCCAGGGCCAGGGTCACAACCAAGGATCTGATCTCAGACTCGTGCTAGCAGACAGGCCCTAGACTTTAGCTGTGAGGGGCTGTTTCCAGTGACCCCTAAAAGAAGGGACACTGTATGGCTGGACCCCGCCTCCTGGGCAAACTGCATCATCAGAAAAGGACTGACACCTTTGAAACTCAGACCCCTGTCCAGAGTGAAATCGAAGTAAGCAGATTCCAGCTCCTGGGCCACCCGTCTGGAGAATCCCTCTCTGGGGCCAGGGTCACACCCAAGGGTCTGATCTCAGACTCTTGCTAGCAGACAGACCCTAGGCTTTAGCTGTGAGGGGCCTCCTCTAGTGACCTCTAAAAGAAGGGACCTAGCACGACTGTGCCTCACCTCCAGGGCAAACTGCGTCATCACAGACAAACTGACTCCTTTGAAACTCAGACCCGTGTCCAGAGCAGAGTCAGAGATCATGCAGACTCCTTGCTCAGAGCAGACAGGAGACACACAAGTCCTCTAACCACAACTGACTAGGAGCTGACTAAGTGTGAATCACTGAAGCCATGGGCAGATGCCAGTGCAAGAATACATATAACAATATAAAGAACAACAAGGCAAAACCAGAAGAGACTGGTGGCTCTACAACACCAAGACCTGAACAGAGCAATGAAGAGGAAACAACAACAAAAATGCCTTTATGAAGATTATAGAAGCTTTGAAAGAGGATATAAAAAATTCCCTTAAAGAAATAGAAGAAAATACAAACAAAAAATTGGAAGAGATGAACAAATCCTTGAAAAAAACAAAGAAAACTAAGAAAAGAAAAACCAAAAAATAAAAGAAAGATTCAAGGAACTAAAAATTGAAATAGAAGCAATAAAAAGGCACAAGATGAGGCAAAGGTGGAAATAGAAAATCTGAAGAAAAGAGCTGGAGCTACAGATACAAGCATAATCAACAGAATCCAAGAGATGGAAGGGAGAATCTCTGGAGTGGAAGACTCAATAGCAGAAATATCTGCATTAGTCAAAGAAAACACTAAAACCAAAAAAGGCATAACACAAAATGTTCAGGAAATTCTGACACCATGAAAAGACCTAACCTGAGAATAATGGAATAGAAGAATTAGAAGAATACCAGCTCAAAGGCACAGATAATGCATTCAATAAAATCATAGAAGAAAACTTTCCCAACAAAGAAGGAAATGCCTATAAAGATACAAGAAGCTTCTAGGACATCAAATAGATTTGACCCCCCAAAAAAGTCCACTCACCACATAATAATCAAGCCACAAAACATACAGAACAAAGAAAAAAATTTTAAGAGCTGCAAAAGAAAAGGACCAACTTACCTATAAAGACCCATCAGAAAAACACCTGACTATTCAATGGAAACAATGAAAGCAAGAAGGTCCTGATCAGAAGTTATACAGACACTAAAAGAACATGGCTGCCAACCTAGACTACTATACCTAGCAAAACTATCAGTCACCATAGATGGAGTAAACAAGATATTTCATGACAAAATCAGATTTAAACAAAACCTATCCACAAATCCAGCCCTTCAGAAAGCATTAGAGGGAAAACTCCAACCTAAAGATCTCAGATACACCCATGAAACCACAAACAATCATAATCCCACAGAAGAAAAGCCCAAAGAAAGGAAATACATACAAGCTACCACCAAAAATAATAGGAAATATCAATCAGTGGTCACTAATATTCCTTAACATCAATGGACTCAATTCACCTATAAAAAGACACACACTAACACAATGAATACAAAAACAGAAGCCATTCTTCTGCTGCATACAAGAAACATACTTCTACCTTAAAGACAGATACAGGCTCAGAATAAAGGGTTGGGAAAATATTTTCCAAGTAAATGGCCTTAAGAAACAAGCTGATGTTGCCATCCTAATATCTAAGAAAGTAGACTTCAAACTAAAATTGATTAAAAGAGACCATGATGGACATTACTTATTCATCTCAGGAAAAATTAATCAAGATGAGATTTCAATCCTGAATATTTATGCCCCTAATATAAGGGCACCAATCTATGTAAAAAAAATACTGCTAAAGCTCAAATCCCACATCAATTCTCACACCCTAATAGTGGGAGACTTTAATACCCCACTTTCACCCTTGGATAGGTCAATCAGACAGAGACCCAACAGAGAAATAGGAGTCTAACAGAGGTTATAATGCAAATGGATTTAACAAGTATTTACAGAAGTTTCCACCCAAACTCAAAGAAATAAAAATATTTCTAAGTATCACATGGAACTTTCTCTAAATTTGACCACATAATTGGTCATAAAGTAAATATCAATAGATACAAAAAATGGAAATAATCCCTTGTATCATATAAGACCACCAGGGCTTAAAGTTAGAGTTCAAAAACATCAAAACCCAAAGAAAGCCTACCAACTTATGGAAACTAAACATCACTCAACTGAACCACCTCTGGGTCAAGGAAGAAATTAAGAAAGAAATCAAAGTCTTCCTAGAATTTAATGAAAAGGAATCTACAACGTATCCAAACTTGTGGGACACAATGAAAGCAGTCTTAGGAGGAAAATTCATAGCACTAGATGCCTATATGAAAAACCTAGAGAAATCCCACAGTGAAGAACTAACAGCACAGCTGAAAACCTTAGAACAAGTAGAAGCAAACTCACCTAGAAGGAGTAGTCAGCAGGAAATAATCAAACATAGGGCTGAAATCAATACAATTGAAACAAAAAGAACAATACAAAGAATCAATGAATCAAAGAGTTGATTCTTTGAGAAAGTCAACAAACTAGATAAACCCTTATCCAAACTAACCAAAAAGCAGAGAAGATCCAAATCAACAAAATCAGAAATGAAAAGGGGACATAACAACAGACCCCCAGGAAACCCAGAGAATTATCAGGTCATACTTTGAAAATCTATACTACACAAAAATGGAAAACCTAGAAGAAATGGACAGCTTTTTTGACAGGTACCATTTACCAAAATTAAATGAAGAACAGATTAAATACCTAAACAAACCTATAACCCTAAAGGAAATTGAAGTGGTCATTAAAAGCCTTCCAAGTAAAAAAAACCCAGGTGCAGATGGATTCAGTGCAGAATTTTACCAGACATTCAAAGAAGAACTACTACCAATACTCCTCAAACTGTTTCACACAGTAGAAACTGAAGGAATACTGCCAAACTCTTTTGACGAGGCCACAATTACCCTAATACCCAAGCCACTCAAAGACGCAACCAAAAAAGAAAATTACAGACCAGTTTCCCTCATGAATATTGATGCAAAAATTCTCAACAAAATTCTGGCAAACTGCATACAACATATAAAAAATATCATCCACCACAATCAAGTCGGCTTTATCCCAGAAATGTAGAGATGATTCAACATATGAAAAACTGTAAATGTCATCCATCCCTAACCCTAACCCTAACAAACTGAAGGAAAAAAACTACACGATCATATCCTTAGACACCGAAAAAGCCTTTGACAAAATCCAACACTCCTTTATGATAAAAGTCCTGGAGAGATCAAGAATACAGGGAAAATATCTAAATATAATAAAGGCGATTTACAAGAAGCCAACTGCCAACATCAAACTAAATGGAGAAATACTCAAAGCAATCCCATTAAAATCAGGAGCTAGACAAGGCTGTCCTCTCTCCCCTTTATCTATTCAATATAGTTCTCAAAGTTTTAGCTAAAACAATAAGAGAACAAAAGGAGATTAAGGGGACACAAATTGGAAAAGAAGCAGTGAAACTATCTCTATTTGCAGATAATATAATTGTATACATAAGTGATCCACAAAATTCTACCAGGGAACTTCTACAGCTGATAAACACCTTCAGCAAAGTAGCAAGATACAAGATTAACTCAAAGAAATCAGTAGCCCTCCTATACAATAAAGATAAAAGGGCTGAAAAAGAAATAAGAGAAACATCACCCTTTATAATAGCTGCAATTAGCATTAAATACCTTGGAGTAACTATAACCAAAGAAGTAACATCTATTTGACCAAAACTTTAAATCACTGAAGAATTAAATTGAAGAGAATATCAGAAAATGGAAAGATCTCACATGTTCCTGGAAAGGTAGGATCAACCTAGTAAAAATGGCAATTCTACCAAAAGCAATCTACAGAGTCAATGCACTTCCCACCAAAATACCAACACAATTTTTTACAGACCTTGAAAGAACAATACTCAATTTCATTTGGAATATCAAGAAAGTCAGAATTTCCAAAACAATTTTGCTCAAGAAAAGAACCTCAGGAGGCATCACCATCCCCAACACCAAGTTATACTATGGAGCTACAGTAATAAAAACAGCCTGATATGGCAAAAACAGACTTGAGGATTAGTGGAATCGAATTGAAGATCCCAACATTAACCCCAAAACCCATGAACATCTGATTTTTGACACAGAAGCCAAAAATATTCAATGAAAAAAAGATAGTATCTTTAACAAATGGTGTTGGCATAGCTGGATGGTAGTATATAGAAAAATGTGAATAGATCCAAGCCTATCTTCCTGCACAAAACTCAAATCCAAGTGGATCAAAGACCTCAACATAAACCCAGACACGCTGAACTTGACAGAAAAAAAAAAGTGGGAAATACCCTTGAATGCATTGGCACAGGTGACCACATCCTAAATATAACACCAGTAGCACAGACACTAAGAACAATTAATAAGTGGGACCTCCTAAAACTGAGAAGCTTCTGTAAAGCCAAGGACACAGTTAATAAGACAAAATGACAGCCTACAGAATAGGAAAAGATTTTCACTAGCCCTACAAGTGACAGAGGACTGATCTCTAAAATATATAGAGAATAAACTAGAGACCAAAACTTTTTTTTTTAAACTTTATTTATTTATTATTTATTTATTTGCCTTGGTGTTTGCCTGGAACTGGAACTACAGACAGTTGTTAGCTGCCATGTGGGTGCTGGGAATCGAACCCGGGTCCTCTGGAAGAGCAGATGTTGCTCTTAACCGCTGAGCCATCTCTCCAGCCCCCGAGACCAAAACTTTTAATAGCCCAATTAAAAAATGGGGTTCAGAACTAAAAGGTGAATTCTCAGCAGAAGAATTACAAATGGCTGAAAGGCACTTGAAAAAGTGCTCATCATCTTTAGCCATCAGAAAAATGCAAATCAAAACAACTTTGAGATATCAGCTTACATCTGTCAGATTGACTAAGGAAAAAAACACAGATGACAGTATATGCTGGAGAGGTTGTGGAACAAAGGGAACACTCTTCCACTGTTGGTGGGAGTTTAAGCTGGTTCAGCCACTCTGGAATGCAGTATGGCGGTTTCTCAGAAAACTGGGAATCAATCTCCCCAAGGATCCAGCAATGCCACTACTGGGCATATACCCTAAAGATGCACATTCACACTTCAAAGGCATTAGCTCAACTATATTCATAGCAGCATTATTTGTAATAGCAAGAACCTGGAAACAACCTAGATGTACTGAAAAACAGATTAACAAACCATGGTACATCTACACAATGGAATACTACTCAGCAGTAAGAAAAAATGATATCCTAAAATTTGCAGGCAAATGGATGGATTTGGAGAATATCCTCCTGAGCCAGGTATCACAAACCCAGAAAGATAATCAAGGGATATACTCACTCATTAGTGAACTTTAAACAAAAGGCAAAGCATTCCCATGCTACAAACCACAACCACTGAACAGCTTGGGATCTGAAACACCTTGGACCAGCACCTTGGAGCCCATTCCCTCCAGAGGAACACCTGATCCAGTCTTGATGCTGGTGTGAGGAAAGCAGATCTGCCAGGTGTGAATGCTGAACTAAATCACCTTGAGACCTCCTGCCCTTGCTGGGGAGGAGATGGGGAGAAGAGAGAGTGACTGGGAGGAGTGGGAGGGGGAAGGGAGTTTGAACAAGGGGATACATGGATTAAAAAATGATTCTTTATTCATAATAAAAATAAATAAATAAAAACTATTTTTAATGATGAGGACTGAGCCCAAGACCTCTGCAGTTGAGTTACATCCTCAGAATTAAAAAAATATTTCCTAATCAACTGTAAGAATATACTAGAAAGTGATGGAAAGAAGGAGATATGTAGATAGTGAGGATTACACCCAGGCAGCCCTATGCTTGAGGACACTGATAAATTATAGTGCAGATGAACTGGAATGCAGCCAATGTGGCAGTCCAAAGCCAGTGTGGCTGGAGAGAAAGGCAAAAGAGGGTGTCCTGAAAAAGAAGGGGCCTGTCAGGAAAGTGACCTGAGATTGACTAAGAACACATTTTCTTCCTGGTTTATCCTTGAAATGCAGAGAAGGAATGACCAAGGAAAAAAGCAAGATAAAGAAGGAAGCTATGAATGAATGAATGAATGAATGAATGAATGATGGAGGGAGGGACAATAATAGCTTCTGTTATTAAGCTACCCAGGGAAGTCAGCTGGGAGATGAATTCAGCCAGATTTGTTGCATAGAAACATAAACTGTCTTAAAGAAAAAAGAAAAAGAAGATAAAACATAATCCAGAGTCTCTATAATACATCACCCATGTAGCTCAGCACAGAACAGGAAACTGACAGGCAAAAGACAGAAGGGAATAATACAGACTGGAGGAGGAGGGAAGGAGAAGGGAATGGAAGCTGACTCTAAATGACCCAGATATTAGCACATGAGGATCTCAAGGCCGCTGGTAACATGCTCCAGAATGTAAAAGAAAGTGTTTTTATCGTGAACAAACTGTGGGACTCCTAGAAGGGAGAGGACACAGACAGGGAGGAAAGGGTGATGAGATCGCTGGAGGTGAAATAATATATGAAGTAATGTTTACAAGATCGACTTAACAAGAGAAACATAGTAGATAAACCAGAAACTACAAAGCTAAATAACAATAATATATCGTTAGTAAAAAGGAAAGACTCCTTGGTGGTCTTTGCAATGATATCAAGCAGTTGATCATCATTGCGAAGATGAAAGAGAATGGAGTGGAGCAGAGAATAAATGCTGAAATTTCCAGCACTGACATCCTTCCCTCCCTCCCTCCCTCCCTCCTTCCCTTTCTCTTCTCTCTTCTTTTGGAGCCAGGCTCTCACTATGTAGTTCAGGCTGGTCTGGAACTTGCTATGTAGCCCAGGCTGGCCTCACTCTCATAATATTCCCACCCCAGCCTCTCAGATGCCTCTATCAAGGTCACCACCCATGATAAATATTCTAAACTCACATCTCCAGGTGCAGCAGAATGCATATTAAGAAACAATCTAAGTAGGTGACTGAAGGATTTGAGACAGCCCAAGAGAAAGAGAAGACCTTGAAGCACATTAAGAAAAAAAAGACGGATGATGTGCAAGCAATCCAGTGTACAGCTGACAGGGCTGTTTACTGCTTCCAATGGGGATAAAAAGGTAACTAGATGATATTTCCAAAGCATCAAAAGAAAACATTGCAGCACAAAATCTTGCACTCAGTGAAAATATTGTCAAGAAAAACAGAATAAAAGCACTTTCAAATGCATGAAAACACGAAGAATTTTTATGGACAACTACAATGAAGGGATATGAGAGGAAGTTCCATGGAGTGTAGGAAAACATCCATGGAAAATTACAAGATGAAACAGAGGACTGGGCACAGTGGTGCACATCTGTTACCCTAGCACTGTGTGCTGTGAGCTGCAGGCGAGCCTGGGCTATATAGTGACCTCAAAAGACTAAATAGAACATACAGAAAGTACAAGAAATGGACAGTACATATATGTACAAATTTTGGTGTGTGCACATTTTCATTCTTCTTTGATGTTTACCAGCTTAGCACATCTTAGGCAGGTGGTAATTATACTTAAGAATTAAAAAAAAAAAAAAAAAAAAAAAAAAGACTTCCAGAGTTTTCCAAAGCAGTGTTAGCTTTTTTTTTTTTTAAGATTTATTTATTATGTATATGGTTGTTTTGCTTGCAGGCCAGAAGAGGGTGCCAGATCTCAATACAGATGGTTGTGAGCCACCATGTGGTTACTGGAAACTAAACTCAGGACCTCTGGAAGAACAGCCAGAGCTCTTAACTGCTGAGCCATCTCTCCAGCCCCCAGTGTTAGTTAGCCTTTTACACTCCTGCTATTAATTTTCCTATATTCTCCTTGACATCTGTTACTGCAGTTTTTGCCTTGCCACACATATCAGATGGTCTTACACATTTCTCCAAGGACTGACATTGGCACCTTTCCACGTGCCCTTCGGCCATTTGTCTGCCTTCTTGGGAGAACTTTGCCCATCTCTGTAGCTGTATTATTTGCCTTTTTATTGAGTTGTGAGAGCGGTCATTATATACTTTACATACTCAATGTTCTTCTGGAGGAACAAATTATTAGCTGGATAATGGAGAACAGTGATATTTTATGAGCATCATCTGTCTGAAAATGTATGTGCTATTTTGTATGTACATATTTCTCTACAAAACAATGGAAAACCTTTACAATTTGAACTTGGTAATTATAATTTGTACAGTGATCATTTGAGACTCTGCCAGTAACCAAACTCATGTTTGGGAACAACCAACAGGGGGCAGTAGCAGAAGTCCAGCAATATGGAGGATGGAGACAGGACTCAGTTTTCTGTTCCTAGGAAAGCTGGTCTCCTATGTCCCCACAGGGTCACTTGGCCAACTAGTTAAGCAGTAACCTTCTTAAAAGGTCTAGGTCCCCCTTCTGCTGTGACCCCCCTCCGAGTTTTCAGATCCTAATAATTCTCATTGTTTCCTCATGATCCCCTCCCAAACTCTGTACCTTGTGGGTTTTGCTGTATGTCTCTTCATTTCTACAGTAGCCAGATAACAGATCTTCATAGGAAAATCTTCTGTTAAGTAGCTGGAGCCAGCTATCTCAACAATGGGCCTTCTAGATAACAGAGTAGGTTGTTTCCATATGAATCTTTGGTCTACTTCCCACCTCTGAGAAAGAGAGACAGATGTCTTCCTTAGTCAACTGGTAGGGAAGAAACCCCAGGCTGTGATGTCGAGGAGAAATGGTCCATCCCAAAAGATTGTGTAATATCTCTGGATTCATTAGGGTCTTCTGTCCAGAGGGGAACTGGGGTACAGAGAGGTTCTCAGCTATAAGATCTGATCATTTTTATGCCCCTTCCATGGTTCTCCTACACTTTTTTGGAGTTGGACTAAGGAACTAAATACTAACTGATGATTTCTGATTCTGCTAGCACCTGCTTCATTGCCCTCTTTGCTTGGCTACTACAGCCATCCCAACTTTTACATATCTCACAAGAGTTTTTGCTAAACACAGTTCTGATCTCTCCGGTTCCTTTCTCAAGACTCTGCATTTTTTTGTTTTTATTTATTTTTATTGTTAATGTACATTGGTGTGAAGGTGTAAGATCTCCTAGAACTGGAGTTATAGACAGTTGAAAGTTGCCATGGGTCCTCTGGAATTGAACCTGGGTCAGCCTGTGCTTCCAACTACTGAGCCATATCTCCAGCCTGATTCTGTGTGTTTTGATGTGTGTATGTGCATGAGCCCACAGTGGTACACACACAGGGTAGAGTTTAACAGTAGATGATCTCCATTACTGTCCATCTTTTTGAGACAGAGTCTCTCAGTGAACCGGAAGCCTCTTGGTTCAGCTAGACTGGCAGGAAGATCCTGGGGATCCTCCTGCCTTTAGCCTCTGTGCTAGTGTTGATACGTATTACCATACCCAGCTCCTTTCATAAATGCTGGGATCCAAGCTCAGCTTTCATGCCTGAATGGCAAGCACTTACCTCCCTAGCGCAACATGAGACTTTTAATTGCCTCTGAGAACACAAACTCAGCCATATTCACTGATTTCACCCTGGTGCACACTAGTTACCTTGACGTCCTCAGAAGCTCCTTCTCATGTCCTGGTGGTGCTGGCAAAGTGCCAGCTTCTTAAAAACCCTTTGAATCTCTCACCTTGAAGTCACTTTCCAGAACATTCTCCTCTGGAGTTTCTTCCTATTCACACTCATTCCTCAGACTTCAGTTTACCAGTCAGTTCTCAGAGCAGGTAAACCCTGACCCCTGCTCAGAATACAGTCTCTCTGCTCACTCCAGGATACCTGTCTTTTTCTCGATAAACTTTATTGCAGCCTGTAACTGTATTTTTTTAATCTGTGTGGTTTTTAGACACAGTTCCCTTGGGAAACTTTATGCTTCCAGATAAGATGGGGACCAGATTTGTTTTGTTTTTTTCACATCACTCCCAAGCCGTATGGGTCAGTGAATACAGCCAATGCATAGCTGAACAAGTGAACCAATCAGTAAAGACATTTTTTTTTAATTATCATTTTTTTTAAAACTTTATTTATTTATTTATTTGTTTGTTTATTTGCCTTGGTGTTTGCCTGGAACTGGAACTACAGACAGTTGTTAGCTGCCATGTGGGTGCTGGGAATCGAACCTGGGTCCTCCGAAAGAGCAGACGGTGCTCTTAACCGCTGAGCCATCTCTCCAGCCCCAGTAAAGACATTTAAGAAAAAAAAAAAAAGTAGAGAGCCAGGGGCTGAAGAGATGGCTAAGAGGTTAAGAACACTGACTGTTCTTCCAGAGGTCCTGAGTTCAATTCCCAGCAACCACATGGTGGCTCACAGCCATCTATAATGACATCTGGTACCCTCTTCTGTATACTGTATACATAAAAAAAATAAATATTTTTTTTAAAAAATAGAGAGACAACTTTCAGAACTCAGAGGTTTTGTCCCAGACTCAGGGGTCACTGGGAAGTGCAACAGGTGTAGTGGGATTCAGGTGTTATTTGACAAAGCTTAAAGGTGTATCTCTAAAATACACCTAAATGGGGTGTGGCCAGACTCCATTAAAATGCTAAAACACTGACCTTCCTTCCTGTTTGTTCCTACATTCTCAGAGAGCAGATCAAACCATCCATCATAAAACATTACACTTTCCAAGAATTGTCTTAAGAGTCAGTTTATATCAATAAATGTTTACATAGCCCCTTAATAAATATTAATCCTTTATATAATATATTACGAATAAGTTTTCTGCGGTATCTGGCATGTGGTTTGAATGAGTAATGTCTCCCATCAGCTCACATTGGTCCTCAGCTGATGATGTGGTTTGGGCAGGCTGTGGAACCTTGAGAAGGCAGAGCTTTGCTGAAGGAAGTAGTGCATCACTTGGGGTGAGCTTTGAGGGTTCATAGCCTCATTCGTTTACTTGCAGTTCTTTCTTCTTCCATATAGTTGAGATGTGATACCTCAGTTTCCTTCTTGTGCAACCATGCCCTCTCTGCCATTATGGACATCTAGCCCTCTGGAGTCATAATCAAACTCTCTCAAACTGCCTCTGTATGTGATATTTTATTCCAGCAACAGAAAAATAGTTACTATGATAGACCCCAGACTCAGGGTACTATCCTCAGGAAGGGGGGCCCCAAGAACCCAGACTCCAGGCCGTTGATGTAAAATAACATGAGGTTTATAACATCTGCAGACGGGCTACCTCCCTGCCTCAGGAAGCAAGGGAGTAGCAAGGGAGGGGCAATCCCATATCTCTTTTAAAGGCTAAGACCATAAAATCACCACAGCAACAGGGGCAACACATGATTGGTCACTTTAAAGGTCACACTATAATCGTAAGGTTGTTCACAGTAGTAATGGGGTTGCCTTAAGACCAGCTGGTTAGGGGGCTTTTACAACCGGATGTTGGTCACCGCTATTCTGCTTGGAACTTCTGGTATTTGAATCACAGGTTCGACCAGACCATTATGTCCTAATTGAGTTGATTACGGCTATCTGGGCTGGGTCACTCTGTTTCCTGGGACAGACTTTTAGACTTTTAGTTCCTTGTTCTCATGGGGGGTGCTCTGCTGAATATCTGAACTGAATGCCTGGGTCAAGCCTTAGAACCCAGGGCCCTTCAACTATAGGTGGGCATCCAGACTTCTCTTTTGGTAGTTGAAGTGTAGACACAGGTGGGTGGGTGTCTAGGCCTCCCTCTGGATCTGTGGGTCTCCAGGACTCCTTCTGGGTGGTTACAGGCTTGGTGTCTAAGCTTTTCTATCCTAGTGGACTCCACGCATTCTGTCCCTTCTTGGAATCTTCTAGGCTTGTAGTTTCTGCTGTCTGCTTTCTACCAATACCACAGCTTTGAGCCACAACCTTAATATGTTCCTTCCTGACACCACAGGCAATCAGCTTGTTTCTGATTAACCTTTATCCACCACTGTTAATATTAGACCTAAAACATATCAAGTAAACAATCATTTTAGAAGGCCTCTGATGTTATAGCATACACAGGCCCCCAAGTCATTGTTGACATTGAGTTTGGCAATGGAGTTTGCTATGCACTATTGTTTTCAGAACCCGAGAGAGCAATCTCTCCATAAATAAGTTTTTTTTAACTTATTTTTTTCCTTCTTTATTTTGTATTTATCAAAAAAACAGTAAAAAGAATTTAAAAATGCGGAAGAGTTAACAATAACTATACAGAGGATAATAATCATAAGCATGGCTTATCAAGGGTGGAAACGCAAATAAGATTGCTACACATATATTTTCTTTGTGTTCAGCTTTCCCTCTGAATTTTTTTTTTCCATCCCTGTATATCCTTATTCAAAGTCTCTTCCCCCTCCCACCACATCTGGTCATTTTTCTTCTCTGCAATTCCCCATCCCCTCCCTTGGCAGGGAGCAGACAGTCCTATGGTCCCACTGGCCCAATAATGCTTGGATCAGTCTTCACTCCCAGG
>PVIH01001829.1:70990-129510 GCA_004025045.1 Sigmodon hispidus
CCCCCTCCCTCAAGAGTGAGTCAGGTGTTCCTATAGATGGACTGGGGTTTGAAGGGTCAGTCCAGGGTGTTTCTGATCCCAAGCTGTTCAGTGGTTGTGGTTTGCTGCTTGGGCATGTTTGGCTTTTTTTCTTGTTTGTTTGTTTAGAGACCACTAGTGAGTGAGTACATCCCCTGCTTATCTCTCTGAGTTTGTGATATAAATAAGTTTTAAGACCTTGGTCCCGGAGGTTAACCATGATACTCTGATCCCTCAAATGTCAGTGTTCACCATGTGCTTCCTCTGGTGCTCTTCACATGATGCAGTGAACCACGGCTGATAGATAAGGAGCCAGCAGACAGAAAGAATGGCCATGGCCATGCTGAGGTGCTCTGAAAGTCAGAGGTCAAAGCTGAAAGGCAAACTTGAAGTAGATTTGTCTATTTGCTAACAGTGTAGAAACTCAATGCTATCCTGGATATTGATGGTCAGCTTGACATGGTCTAAAACCTAGGAGACACACCTCTGGGCATGTTTGTGAGTGTTTCCCGGTTAGGTTTATTGAGATGGGGAGACCTACCCTAAGTCCAAGCAGTACCATGCTGTAGGCTGAGGTTCCTGACTGACTGGAGAGCAGAAAGCAAGCTGACAGTCACTAACATCCACTGCTCTCTGCTTCTTCATTGCTGATGATGCAGGACCAGGTGCCCCACACTCCTGCTGTCTCACCTTCCCTGTGTGATGGACCTCTGAAACTGTGCGCCAACCCTTCCTTCCTTCCTTAAATTGCTTTAGTTGGGAGTTTTTTAGTCACAGTCCGTTACAAAAAGCCAAGCATGAACCAGCAAGATGCCTCAGCAGGTAAAGGCCATTGCTGCTAAGATCTGAGTTTGATCTCTAGAACCTGCAGTGATCTCTAGGGAGGAGATTGCTGTAGTAAGTTGTCCTTTGACCTCACACTTGTTCTACACACATACACAAAAATACAAATAAATAACTATTTTTAAAAAACCTGAAAATACTGTATGACTCAGCAAGGCCGTGTCCATCCCTCTGGTAATAACAGCCCACCAGGGGAGCTGCTCACTGCTCCAGACAGGAAATCATCACCTGTGTTCCAGAAGCAAGACTCCCTTTCGGTCTCAGGAGACTCCACAAGATTTTTGGTTCAACAAAGAAAGCAGCAGTTTGCTCCCTCCCACTCCAGAGTGATTTGAAGGAGAATGGCCCCCTAGGCCCTAGGCTCATACACCCAAATGCTTTGCCATCAAGGAGTAGCAGTTATTGGAAAGGATTGAAAAGATTAGGAGACTTTTAGGTGTGGCCTTGTTAGAGAACGTGTGTGCAGCCTTTGGGGTTTCAAAAGTTCATGCCAAGAGTCTCCCTGTCTCTCTCCCTCTTCCTTCCCCTCCATACAGATCACGTTGCAGAATTCTTTGCTACTTCTCAGGCACCATGTCTGTCAGGGTGCCACCATGCTCCTTGTTCCCTGCCATGGTGATAATGGCCTAAACTTCTGAAACTGTAAGCCAGCCTCTAATGAAATGCTTTCTTTTATAAGAGTTCCCTTGGTTATGGTGTCTCTTCACAGCAATAGATCAGACATAAAGACACCGCCCAAAGTGGAGTTCAACTACATAACATTACAAAAATTCACTTTAATTTTGCATTTTATAATCTCCAGAAACTCAGTTGAAGTGAAGAGCAGATGCCCCCTAAACTCAGACTAAAAGACAGAATCTGTTTGGAAAGGCACAACCATTGTGAGCAATTAGGAAATGCCTGCAAAGGAATCACTAGCGTCTGGGAAGGCCAATTTGTCAGATTCAAAGATGCTAGGGAACCGGCTTGAGTGTCCAGGCATGTCAGCTCCCAGAGTGGTAGCACAGGCAATGTGTCCCCAGCCATCTTCGTCACTTCCCATGTGCACACTTACCTCCTCTTTCCCACAGAGCTCTTCTGCCTGGAGGCAATCTATCCTCATCTTCACCAGGATACAATGGGTTGAGAAGGTGAAACCCGAGCGGCACCTGGATTTCATGTCACTCACTCATCCTGTGTTCAAATGAGCTTTTTTCCCTTCAGCACTAAGGCCCTGGGACAGTTGTTCTATGATGTGAGTGAAGTGTCATGTTACGTATTTGGACCATTTGGGGAAGTTGTGTTTTTTCCCTTCCAGAAGTAACTATATACTTCTTATCCTCAAGGCCCAGAATTTGTTGAAGCAGATATATAACGAAAGTAGAGCTAGCTGATCTGAAGAGGCAGAGGGAAATAAATCATTTGTAACCCCAAATGTTACTGATAACTTCAGTATATAAAATTTATACTATGAACATTTTTATTTGCAATGTAGCTGCAGCATAGATGATACTTTTCTTCTCCACAGGAAAAAAAAAGTATCTATAAAAAAATACTGATCTAATATATTGCAGAAGTTGAAGCCAATATTTTAAAACTCTATTTTCTGTACTTAAAAGCAATTGTCTTGTCTACCACTCCTCAGAGTGATTCTCAGGGGCTGATAAGTAAATTGAACAAAAGGCTTGTTTTATTGTTTATAATAGTGATCTGAAGTAATTTGAATCAAAAATCAAATGTATAAAAAGTCCAAAGCTAGCAACCCACTCTTCTCATTAGATTTTTGGTAGAGAAATAAGCATGATCTTCATTGGCTGGGGTACATTTAATAGGATGCATTTCTCCACTCATTTTCAATTCCTTGTTAGAACTGTGAAATACAGTCATTTAAAGTGGATGTGAGCTAAACAATGGTCAAATAAATTTATTCAAAGGAAAGTTTACTCTGCTGTACCCTTTGAAGTTATGCTTTCCTGTTCACCATACGTAACAGGGAAAAATCCCCAAGCTGAATTGGTTTCTTGGGTATTTTTTGAAGAGAAAAGAGCTAAGGATAGTATCTGCCAGAAATAATGCTTTTACACGAGGCAGAACATATTTATAAAGCTTCCTTCTACCAGCAATTCCCCTGCATGACTTCTATAAAGCTGTGCCTCCTTCTCCCTGCCTTTCCTTGTGCCCTGGTTGATTACCAGAGCTGTGGGTGGCCATTGATTGTCCTCTGGGGACTGGCCACCCTAGTGAGAGACTGCGATGCTGGATGCAGGGATCTGCACGCAAGGGTGTCACATGCCCACTATGTCATGCCTTGGACCCGAGCACAGAAGATAAATTCCAACAAAAAGAATGAAGCTTAATTTTCAAGCCCACTGATTTCCTAGCCTCTTTATAAGACCTGCCAGTCTGTGGAAGATCTTCCTGACAGGCGAGGGAAATTCGCTGTGCACATGGAGCTTGCTGTGTGGTGGTTGGTGATGAGGTGCAGGGAAGGATCTTGATTGTCAGCATGGGCAGTATTCTGTTGCTGACAGCTGGGGCCAGTGCTCTATAACTGAAAGATTTTAATAAATATCCAACATAGGAGAGAGGTGGAAATTCCATCTTCAAACAGTTTAAATTTTAGCTGGTTTTGTAGTGCTGTTAGGGGATGATGGGTAATGCATTAGTCACTGGCTCACAGCTGTGAGCAAGTGCCTGACAAAATCAACTCAAGGTAGCGAGGGTTTATTCTGCCTCACAGTTTAAGGCAATGGTCTATCATGGCACGAAAGTGTGGCAATAAAAACATGAGTCACCTGGCCATGTTATAGCTACAGTCAAAAAGCAGAGTGATGAATGCTGGAGCTCAGTTTGACTTCTTTGTTCCTTTTTACTCAATTCAGATCCTTAAGGGTGGTGCCACCCATACTCAGGATGGAATTTTCCTCTTCCGGTAGATCTCTCTGGAAACAACCTTGGGGACTTGCTCAGAGGTGTGTCTCCTAGGTGATTCCAAACCGAGTCAAGTTAATGGTGATAATTAACAGTGGCCCTTGCCTCTTCTAAGTCAGAAAGATATCAGAGGACAAAACAGAGTGCTGTTCTTTTTATTTCCTCAGCTAATGGGTTTTGGGATGTTGCCACACTCCTATTCCCTCTGATAAGGCTCAGTGCCAATTACAGATAGTATTTGGGTGACCTGGGGCCATCAAAACATTCTGAAAATGTAGCACTGTTCTCATACAAAACTGCTGTAATACTACTAGATAATCTCAGATCCCTTGTTGGGTAAGAGCTGCCAGGGCAAAGAAGAAGGTAGAATTGGATCTGGGAAGTGTCTTAAACATTCTAGTTCATGGAAATTTTAGTTCATTTACCCTGGATGGGACATTGATGACTTCTTGTTTGTGAGACAAAATAATGTCTTCCAAAGTTCTTCCAATGACACAGTGCTAGGTTTTACCCTAGTTTTCCACAAAGAAAGAGATATTTCTTTATGTACTTGATAAAGCAAGTCAGATTTTATCCGTTAGAGCTAAATGAGAACATGTTTTTAGGCAATAAAGTTTATTCTACTTATGAATGTTGTTCAATTTAATAGTGTGTTAAAATCATTGTTGCTATTATATTTTTAAAAGACAAGATCTTGGTCTATAATATAGACTGGCTTTGAAATCATAGCTATGTACCCTCAGCTTCTGAGGGTAGAAATTACAGGTGTGTGCCAATATTCCTGGTCTTAATACAGTTTTGTTTGTTTGTTTATTTATGTGCTACTTGGAATTGAACTAGACAAGTGTTCTCCCAGCTTCCATAGGGTTCTCAAATAAAATGATTTGATGAGGTGTTTCATATGTTGAACAAGTTTTCAGCCCTCAGCATTTCAATATATATTACATTGGAATATGACCATGTTTGGAAATAGGACTATAGCATATGTTATCAGTTTGGTCAAGCCAATACTGCAGTTATGTGGGCTCCTTTCTTATTCAAAGTGAACATAAAGATGACCTTGAAAGTCAGCTGTGGGCCAAGGAGAGAGGCCTGGCATGGAGTCTTCCTTCAAAGCAGGCCAGCCCTGCTGACACCCTGAACTTGGCTTTCCAGGCTCTACAATAGTGAGACCATGCATTATTGTTGTTAAGAAATTGAATTGTGACTGCCCTGGCAAGTAAGTACAGGGAGGCTGACTGATAAAGGCAGTTTGAGGTCATTGAATGGAATCTCAACACCGGAAGTACTACACTAGAGTTTATTACAGCAGGGAGCAGAGATGGGGCAGAAGGGGGCAGAGAGAGAGAAGAGAGAGAGAGGAGAGACTGGGGCTTGTGTGAGCCCTTGCATTAAAAGGGTGGGCGGGCCCATGTTTGCATCGCCACACCCAGGGGGATGATTGACAGTTACATTCCAGGTGAATGCAAGCTTTGGAAATCCTTACAGTAGTGGTGACTAGAAGGAAACAGCGATTAGGCAAAAGGAACTTGTACATGCTGTACTTTAGAATGTCCCACAGAGAGACCACTACCATGGAGGGATGTGAGATTGAAATGGAGGAAGACCTATGGACCCCACAGGGGAGAAAAGGCCCTGTGCAGTGGCAGGAGGACAGGAGCCTTGTTGATAGGCTTGATGATGCTGGAGATAAGACAGCAAAGCCCCATCTACTTGAGACAGGGTCTTACACTGAATCTAGAGTTACTCTGGTGACCAGCAAATTCTAGCTACTCACCTATCTCTATAACATCCCCCACCGCAAAGGCAAAACCCCAAAGATGGGCTTTTGAGGGCTGAACCTGATCAACATGAAGAGGTTGTTGGGGCTTTATTTTAGAAATCTTGATTTGTGGGTGTGTGAGAGGGGCACTCATCTGTGTGGAAAGTTCAGAGTTGGTCATAAATTTGAGGCAGGTCTTCCTGGCACAGACAGGAAGTGTCTGTTCCACAGCTGATCAGCTTTAGCCTAAAACTGAAGCTACCTTATGTGGATAAAAAGCACCAGGAAGGAGAATGAGCCAGGGAATGAGAGTGCAGTGTCTCCCCTAGGATGTGCTTTTCAAGGGGAATTCTTGAAAGTGAGATTAGTGGGTGCAGCCCATGTATATCCTTAAGCTTCTTAACATGTATCACAAATGACTTTCCCCGAGGATTGTGCCGATTTGTTATGCCATGCAGTAGCACTGTGTAAGTAGATCTTTTCCTATTAGGTTTTAAAATCTATTTGCGTTTCCTGCTCTGAGCCGTCTTCAGTTTCCTGGGTTAAATCTTGCTTCATCAAGATGAATTAGTCTTTGCGTGCATGGCTTAATTTCCTTTATCAGAGTGGTACACGGCTCACTTCTTGTAATTTAGCCATAACCACTTCAACATCATCGTCACCTTGCTGCCACCACTTATTTTCTGGAGAGCTGAGACTCACTGAGTCTGAAGCAGGTGGAGGGGAGAGAGTTCCTGGGCTCAGGGCCTGTGTCTCTCTTCCCCGTCTCCAGGTTAGCCAATGGTTCAGTGTACCTAGGAGCCTGGGCCCAGGTTAAACGAACAAGCAGCTCTGATATTTGTTCCTTTAAGTAAAGAAAAAGGAGGGGAAACTGAGGCAGTTAAGGCTGGATGGATGAAGTTTCCCTTGTGGGTATGGCTTCCTGGATGCTGTACTTCTGTTCAGTAGGGTGCCCCCTCCAACCTAATCTAAGTGTGACCCGGCCGTTCCATGGGTTCACACTCACACATTATCTGGGATTACCAGCTGGTCTGTACTAATACAACAAAATACGCAAGACAGAGTCATTTGTAAATACCGGAAATATAATTTCTACAGCTCAGGAGGCTGGAAGTCCAAGGTCAGTGCTTCAGACTGAAAGCTGAATGACGACTGCTTTTGAGGTGGTGCCTTGCTGGAAGGAGCGGAAGGGTGGAGGAAGGGGCGGAAGGGTGGAGGAAGGGGCGGGGCTAGTGTCCGTGCCTCCTGATTAGGACACTAACCAATCCATGGCTATGAATGGCTCAAGACTTAATCACATCTCAAAGGTGGTGACTGCTCCTCCTCCTTCTTCTTCTTTGACGTTTTTCATTAAAAGTTCTTTTTTACATACCAACCCACAGTTCCCCTTCCCTCCTCTCCTCCCAGCCACCTCCCTCCCCCCCAGCTTCCTTCCACCCCACCCCTCATCCACTCCTCAAAGACGATAAGTCCTCCTGTGGGGAGTCAACAAAGTCTGGCACATCAAGTTGCAGCAGGACCAAGCCCCTCTCCCCTATATCAAGGTTGAGCAAGGTAGCCCTCTATGGGGAATATGATCCAAAAAGCCAGTTCATGTGCTAGGGGTAAATCCTGGTCCCACTGCCAGAGGCCCTACAAACTGCCCAAGCCGTACAATTTTCATCCACATTCAGGGAGCCTAGTTCAGTCCTGTGCAGGTTCCCCAGCTGTCAGTCCAGAGTCAGTGAGCTCCCAGAAGTCAGTTGTCTCTGTGGATTTTCCCATCATGATCTTGATCCCTTTGCTCATATAATCCTTGCTCCCTTTCTTCAACTGGACTGGGAACTCGGCCCAGTACTTAGCTGTGGATCTCTGCATCTGTTTCCATCAGGTGCTAGATGAAGGTTCTATGATAACAACTAGGATAGATTAATTTGATTACGGGGAAAGGCCCTATTTCTTAATACCTAGGTGAATTTTATTGTGATTCAAACCATAGCACCAGCCTAAAGCCCTATCCTTCAGGTCAGCTGTCCTAGACTATTTTCCTAAGAATTCTCCACAATGCCTACATGTCAGGTGGAACCCAGCCTGGTCCTCTGGGTAGGTCTATGTTCAGAGGGTTCTGCTCTATGTGTTCTTGGTGGAGGATGCTGCTCCTTGGATGAAGAGATGCATGCAGACCAGTCTCATCCTTGAGAGCATGGGACCTATTGGATCAGCAAGCTGAATTCCTTTATAACTCAACTGCTTGCCTCAGGCTTCCTTCCCAGCAGATCTAATTCATTGGCAAACAATGACAAATGCCTTCACCCTTGTGACTGCTGCCCTGAGGTACCCACCTCTGCCTGCGAGCAATTACATCCACAGAGAACAATTAGTAGAGTGGACTCTTATACTTACCTTGATGCTTCTATTATTCTTCAGCAAGTGCAGTTACTATGATGTAAATGCTACATTCTAATTAGTTTTTATGGGTGTATTCATCCAATTAGCAGCAGTTCTACAGAGCTCGATGAGGCAAGCCCAACTAAGGAGGAGGCACGCGGGCAGGAGGAGAGAGGTGATGAATGGTCCTGCACATGTGGGGGATAAAACATTTGACAAGCAATCTTCTGTTTTTAATAACATGAAACATTGCAAGGAAAGAGGGACAGGGAAAGAAATAAATCTATTTTTATAGATCTGGAGAAGCAATGAAATCACTCTGAGAACAAGTATGTCTCCAATGAGATTATAATTATAGGTGATTTCAATTATTCCAAATAATTGAAAATCCCTAAGGTATTTTGCACCGTAAGTCCTCTGAGAAGCAGACACACAGAAGAGGTCTTGCCTGGTTTCTGATCAAGGAGTAGCCCGGAGCAAGACTTCATATCCCTCTCTGCTTACCAAGATGGAACCTTAAATTAGAAATTATCCAAGACACCAAGGTCAAACCAGGTTGCAGATTTATTACGAAGATGACAGGATATTTAATGTGTGGCCAGAATCTTTCTCTGTTGCTAAGAAAGTGGCTTCCGATGTGTGATGCCTGTTGGCTGACTTCAGACTCCGTGGAAGCCTTCCAGTTGCCTCCAGAGGTGCCCAAGAGCTTCCTGGAACTCTGTTTCAGTAAGTGGGGCCATCCTTTGAGTAATGGTGTATCCTGTGAGTCTATCACACTAATATACCATTAGGGGAACATTTTGCTTTGGTGACAGATGGTGTGATGAAGCTGGGAAGTGCCATTCACTCAGGGATAGACTGCCCCTGGCTCTGATGCCTACTTACTGAACTGCCCTGTAAGGACCCCAGAGTGAAGGAGCGAACATACCATGGCCTCCTTTATTTAAATCATGGATAGAGCTCTTAGCTGTCAAGGTTTCTTGCAGATCATTCTAGAACATGTTTGTATTCTGACTGCCAGGTCATAAAAAAACAATATATATAAATTCTGCTTTTATAAAAATCCTTAAAAGTCAGGGTCAGGCCTAAGTAGTGGTGCACACCTGTAATCCTAGCAACCAGGAGGCTGAGTCCTGAGACTCTTGAGTCCAGTCCAGCATGGATATATAGTTAAATCCTGTCTTAATAAGAAAAAAATTACATTTAAAAAATAAAATAAAAAGCCAGGATCTTGGAAAAGTCAAACTACATGTTTAGAAGGAACGTCCCCTTCTAGAGGTGTATGCCTCAGCCAGGAATACAACTGCTTTTCTTTGATTCCCCATAAAAGTGTTAATCTTGCTAGCTCTTATACTCATTTCATAATGGAGCTATACTGAGTGTGTGTGTGTGTGTGTGTGTGTGTGTGTGTGTGTGTGTGTGTGTGTAGGTGTGTGTGTGTATATGCCTAAATGCCAATGTGGAGGCCAGGAATCAACCTGAGGTGGTGTTCCTCAGGTTTAGTCCATACTGAATTTTAAGACAGGATTTCTGAAGCACTGTCTTTATTTATTTGTTTATTTATTTATTTATTTAACAAGTTAACAGCACTCTCTGGTAAACTGACAACCCTGCTTATTTATTTATTTAACAAGTTAACAACACTCTCTGGTAAACTGACAACCCTGTTTATTTATTTATTTAACAAGTTAACAGCACTCTCTGGTGAACTGACAACCCTGTTTACTTATTTATTTAACAAGTTAACAGCACTCTCTGGTAAACTAACAACCAGTTTTCCCTTCCCTACGTCCCCTTTCTTCGTCTTCTTTCTTCATTTCACAATATCAGTGAAAGTCAAACTTCATCAGTTTTATTTAAAGAATGAATTTTTGTCATGCTTGGGGAATCCCTGAAATAAACAGGTTTTCCTGAGCCATCACACGCACAGTCTAGACAAAGGACCAGATCCTGGAGCAGGGCTCTGGCTGTCCTCCACCAGCTACAGACAGCTTAACAGTGGTAACTACATCTGTAACCAGAGTTAATAGTCTCTTATTAGCGGAAATTTGGAGGAGGCAGGCCCCATTGCCTTGGATGCACACTTACTGTCTACAGAAGAGAGTATCAGGGCTGAGCAAACCAGAGGAAACTTCTGGACAGAAGGACACAGAAAGAAGCCACTGCTGCTTCTGGATCAATGTGAACAAAAAAGGGGATGTGTTTGTAGGAAGAAGTTTTTGACTTGTTTGTTTTGGCTTAGCTTTGAGGTTTATTTAGACTTGTCCACAGCCCTTCTGCTGCTCTGTCTTAAATAATGACCCAGATGCTTATATTAATTATAAACTGTTTGGCCTGTGGCTTAGTCATATTGTTTGCTAGCTTTAATAATTTAACTTATTTTTATTCATTTATGTTTTGTCATGTGGCTTATTTGTATCTTATTATATCTTGTTTGGGTGGGGGCAGCTAGATCGAGTCTCTCTCTGACTCCACCCTTCTTCCCCTTTATCTATGCTTTGATTTCCTGCCTGACTATAAGCTAAGTTGCCATAGGCCAAAACAGTCACTTTATTAACCAATGATATTAACAACATACAAAAAGAGTTCCCACATCAGAGGTGTGCTTATGTTCAAGTTTTACATGGTCCTCTGTGTGTGTATGTGTGTGTATGAACATGCATGTCTGTGTATGTGTGTGTGCACATACATGTGTGTGCCCACAGGAAAAATACAAGATGCTGTCAGATATTGATTCTCAGGCACCATCCACTTATTTTTTTTTAGATGGAGTCTCTGTATCCATGGATTTCCCCTGAGAAGAGAAAATAGAGAAGATCTTCTGAATAAATTGGGTTCATATGGGGTGGCAGGGCAAGGAGTAGAGGGGAGGAGCAAAAGAAGGTGAGAAGAGAGCATGAAAGAATGGAATGGTTAAGTGGGGGGGGGAGGAACAGGGAGGGAGAGCAAAGAAGTGGATATCCTGATAGAGGGAGGCATTGTGGGGTTAGAGACAAACCTGATACTAGGGAACACCCAAGAATCCACAAGATGAGCCCAGCTAGGACTCCAAGCAATAGTGGAGAGGGAGCCTAAAGTGGCCTTTCCCTATTATCATATGGATGACCACCATAATTGTCATTGTAGAACCTTCATCCAGGAACTGATGGAGGCAGATGCAGAGATCCATAGCTAAACACTTGACTGAGCTATTGGTCCAGGTGAAGAGAGGGAGGAGAGATTACATGAGCAAAGGGATCAGGATCATGCTGGGGAAACCCACGGAGTAGGCTGTCCAGTGATTTTGGGAATTTTCAGACTCCGAAATGACAGTTGACAAACCTTCATGGAATGGATCTGAACCCTCTGAATGTGGGTGATAGTCGATAAGAGTGGACAGTTTGTGGAGCCTCTTGCATTCAGACCAGAGTTTATTCAGGTGCATGAACTGGCTTCCTGGAGCTCATTCTCTTCAGGGAAACACCTTTTCAGCCTTGATACTTGGGAGAAGGACTTGGTCCTACTGGATATGCCACACTGGATCTTGAGATTCCTTGCCCTCTCTGGGTAGTGAATGGGGGTTGGGGTAGGGGAGAGGCTGGGGGAAGACTGGGAGAAGGGGTAGGAGGGGAGCAGTGGGGGGTGTGGAAAAAATTAATAATAATAAAAATAATAATAATAAAAATGATGGAGTCTCTCACTAACCTAGGACACTCCAGGTAGCCCAGTTTGACTTCTCCAGTGCTGGTATTACAGGTAAATACCACTACTCCTTTTTAATGTAGGTGCTGGGATTATACTCAGGTCCACATTCTTACACAGCAAGAGCCCTTATTCTCCAACAGAAACTTTAAAGTGAACTAACACTAGGGCTGGAGAGATGGCTCAGTGATTGGGAGCACTGGCTGTTCTTCCAGAGGACCTGAGTTCAATTCCCAGCATCCACATGGCAGCTAACAACTGTCTGTAATTCCAAGATCTGACACCCTTACACAGTTATACATGCAGACAAAACACCAATCCACATAAAAAATAAATAAATATTAAAATGAACTCGGAACTTTCTGCATGCTGTGGGTTCCAGGTAGACGCTCCCCAAGTTCAGAGATGATGACATGTTTATTTATATACCTCACTGAGTATCTTCCTGTCAGTCATCCTTGTTGTTCTAACAAATCAACTGAGGAGTTCTTTCCAAATGTCTACAGGGTTCCTTTAAAAAAAATTAGTCTAGCTGGGCAGTGGTTGTGCATGCCAGTGCTTTCGAGGCAGAGGCAGGCAGAACTCTGTGAGTTTGGGGCCAGCCTGGTTTACAGAGCCAGTTCCAGGACAGCCTTTGTTATAGAGAGAAAGCCTGTCTTGACACTCACCCCCACATACACACAATGAGTCTGTTCTAGGACAAATATGAACAGCTTTTAATCAGGACAGAGTTAGCTACATATTACAAGGGCTATTGTTGTAGGTAAAGCTCCTGGACTGGGTCTCAAGAGACCAGCCTAAAAATCAAAATGAATTCACTCACACTAAAGCTCCATGTCTCCACACTAAGTTAAATAGTCATGTGGCCCCTAGATAAACGAGAAGAGACAAGAGCCTTACAGACCGGCTCTAACTGGCATCGAGGTAAAGTTCTCTCTGCCTTTATTCTTGCAAATAAAGGTAACTCAGTGTTCCCCAATTTGATTGTTTTGGGGATCCTGTTTCTTTTCTCTTTACAAGGGAAGGAACCTTGACATGACTGATTCTTTTCTCCTTTGTTTCTGGTTTCTTTACTCCTTCTCAGTCTATAAAAATAGTCTGCTCAAACCATCAGGACACAGTCCATCCTATGGAATAGAATACTCTAGAAAAGAATAGAATAAAAAATAAAGTTACTTAATATCATTAAACTAAATTGTAATGTTATTTGGGTGTTGCTACATAGCTCTAAATTTAAAACTATATCAGAAGATATATATATATATTATAGAATGAATTATATTCAGTAAATTGGCTCACGCAGTTTGAATCACCACAGCAGTGACTGATAGCATGCCCATTAAAGTGACCAATGCCTTACTAGAGTGTTTTAAATCTCACAAAAGAGTAGTCATTTCATTACGTCATTTTGTTAGCTCTCCCCACATCAACTCATAGCTTAAATTGGGTGTGTGTCATATCATCCTTTCACAGAAAAAGACTCTGACACAGGAGTATCTGAGGGCATTGTCCAGGCCCCTTAGGCCCAGGCCAAGGAAAATATATAGCTGTGGTATGTGATGACAAATTGCCTCTTTTCACTACCATGTAAATGCTACCTCTGCCTCAGGAGCCATTCCAGCATCCCTGGGACTGTAACCAATCATTCAGGGCCAGGTTCCCAGGAACCTGGGAGGCAGCAGCTTGTGGAGAATTGTCAAGTGTACAGGTGTTTGGCTGGAGTTGCTGGGGCAATCACAGCTGAAACAGACATTTCTAAAGTGAAGGAAGGGGAGATCTGGGAGCACCTGAAGAGCCATAGGTTGCCAAGAATCAGCATTGTGAAACACAGGCTGATTTAAGGCAATATTGTTTCCAACTGTATGAGCCACAGCTCTGGGTCACCTCCTTACAAAAGATTAGTTTATTTGTATTATATATGTATGGCTGTTTTGCCTGCATGTTTATCTATACACCAATACATGCAGGGTCTTAGGTGCTCAGTGGTAGGAGCCAGATTCTCTGGAACTGGAGTTGTAGATGGTTGTGAACTTCCAGCTGGGAGTTGGAAACTGAACACAGGTCCTCTAATAAGAGCATCCACTGCTCTTAACTGTCATCTCTCCAGCCCCTGGGCCAGCCCTTCAAGACTGACTCCTTCCCCCACCTCCACAGTCTTTTAAATACTGATAGACATTAGTCAATCCCATTCCCCACCATTATGGCTTTCCCTATCAGGTTCCAGCTAAGAATTGTGGAAAGCACATACTTTTTGCTTTCCAAACATAAGTGACCACTGTGTCTGAAAACAGGGATGGGGGGGGGGGGCGGCGCTCAGGCCCAGGGTACAGCCTGTCTACTTTCTATCAAATTTGGTACTACTTTGGAATGATATTATATTGCTGTAAATGGTTTTTGGGTCTGTTTGGACCAGAGGTCTGACTTTGTCTGCGGCAGCTTTTACCCCCCCCCCAAAGAAATGAATTAGATATTTATATTAATTTTATATTGTTTGGCTTATGTTTTAAGCATATTGTTAGTTAGCTTTTTTATCTTAAATTATTTTTTGCAATCTATTTGTCATGTGGCCCATGACCTGTGGCCTGTAGTTTACTTTATATTTTTTTTTAAGGGGGGGGGAGGTTGGATGGAGACTGACTTAACTTTGTCCTCTTCTATTTGTTTTTGATTTTTTGCCTATTGCTAGGTGCTCACCACAGGCCAAAACAGTTATTTTAAAACTAACATAAACGTCTAATTCATTTCTTTAAAAAATAAAAGCCACCACAAACAAAGTCAAACCTCTGGCCCAAACAGGCCTGGAAACCATTTACAACATTATATAGTCATCTTTTGGGGGCAAAGGTAGGAAAGAATTTCACTAGCCCTGGGTGGTAATTCCCATGCATGCTGGCATAGGTAGCATACCTGGGTATACCAGAGAGTAAGACTCCATGCAGGATCAGGCCTAGAGAAGCCAACCAGGAGAAATGCCAACCAGCCCTTAAAATACCTAGTTACACGGAAGCAAGGCTTATTGTCTAGGTGTGGGAGATCAGAACATATTTGGCAAAGAATATAATGACATCGGCTTGTCAAGTTTCAGAAATTCACAAGATCAAAGGGTGATTACTTAAAAATAACCACAATTTGGCTTCATATTTAGAATTAATGTAGAAACAGAATGACTTGATTTCTTGTGTGTGCAGCATCTGCCTACCTTGCAAGGAGGTACAGTAACAGCAAAGTAGACCGGAAACCTATAGATGCATCATATTGAAATCCCATCTGCAAAAACAGACTTGAGAATGTATTGGACACCACAGGCACTCTCATGTGAACCCCATAAAGAGGAGAGCACTAAACCCCACACATCTGACTATCTAGTGTTGCCCAAAGACCAGCAGGCACAGAAGTCCCAACTGCCCCCAGGGCTTCAGCTCAGCACAGTTCCAAATGCTAGAGACAGCATGCTTGAACTTCTACACATCTGCCCTCTTATTGAATTTGTTCATCTGGACTTGGTCCTGTCCCTGGCCTGAATGTTCTGTACCTCGTGTCCACAGGCCCATGTGTCTGCACTTCAGTGAGATCTGGGATCCCAAAGCTCAGCTCTGTGCCTCCAGCAGCTCTCCAGCTGGGTCTGTCAATATCTCATCCAAGCACCTGCAGTGACTCTCTTAACACTGATATTAACCCTCTGCCTTCAGTATGGCTTCTGAGCCTTGTAGTTCCTTTAACCCTTTGTGGGCAGCCATTCTGTAACTTACACACATACATATGGGTGGAATTTCCGGGTGATGTGTAATGTGTGGTCTGTGAGTTAGTATTTGTAGTTAAGACTGGGATAAGAGAACTTGTGTTTGGGACATTGGCCAAGATGTAGCCAACAGAAGCTATATAGCTTGGGAACTGATTGCTATTCAATAAATTCTGACAGTGTGGAAAGACCTATGTGTCCATGGTCCTGGCACATGATCACAGGGCTGGGGACTGAACCCTGGGCCTTGCATATGCTGTGTGTTAAATGCATTACTATAGCTACATCTTCAGTTTTCTGACCCATCTTCAATTCTCATTGCATGTAGCATGAGATGTGTCTCATTTTCAGTGAGGAAACTGTGGAACAACTGCTTATGTTAATTCTCAAACCCATGTGTTCACAGTTGACAGTGTGATATTATTAAGAGGCTGGGACAACAGGATGTGATGATGTCATGAAGGTCAAGCTCTATCGAATGAGATCTACACCTTTATCAAACAGGCTTCATCCAGCAGCAGGGTACCATTGCCATAGCAGAAGGCAGCCCTCAGCAGACTCCAGTGCCCACACCTTGATCTTGGAGTCCTCTCTTTCTAGAACTATGAAGAAAAACAATTCTTGTATACATTACCCTGTCTCAAGCATTTTGTTCCAGTAGCATCAGTGAACTAAGGCAATGGCTACTGCATTGACAGAGCCCCATTTATTGAGAGGATTTCTTTCTTTGTTGAATTATCAACACACCTTCCTTGTGTTACGGAGGGGGTAAGCCCAGGTGTGTAGCTCTTCCCCTAGATTCGGTTCAGGCAGCTCCTGCACCAACACAACCCTCAAAATGTCATGTGGAGGTTTGAGTCTGCAGTATGTTAGAAAGATTTCTATGAAATTAATCTTTTCACTCTGTGTGTAGATGAAAGCTTTCCAGCCCCAAATATTTTCTTCTGGAGAAGATTTCAAAAATATTAACCCAATTTATTATATGTAGAGTTGCTTGAATCTCAGCTCACTTTTGTCAGTTTTAATATTTTTAAAATTAAATTAGCATATTTTGTAAACCAACCCACAAAATTTGTTGGCATGAGATTATTTATAATCTCCTCCTATTATCACTTAAATGCATTTGGCATCTGCAGTGACATCTTTTTCAATTCTGATATTGAAAAATGAGGTTTTCTCTTCTTTTGACCTTCATTAATACATTTTATTAATCTTTTAAACATCCAGCTCCTGGCTCCGTCAATGATCTCCACTTGTATTTGATCTCCATTTCATTGATTTATTTTCTAGTCCTGCCTGCTCACTTCACTTGGCTCTGCCTACTGTTCTGTTCTTTCCACATCCTTAGGAAGAATACTTTATGCCTGGTCCTTCTTCTTTTCCTCTTTGGCCATGTGAATTTATAGCTGCAAATTTTTCACTCTATGGTTTCAGCTTCCTCCTTCCACTTTCAATCTGTTGTGTTTTGAGTGTAATTAGGTTAAAATATTTTTTAATTACCCTGATAACCTAGCCATGATCATCAGGTAACCAAGAAGGCCACTGCTAAATTTCCTGTTCTGGAAGCTTCAATGGCCACGTCCATGGTCAGTGTTTGGTCAGCTTCTTTTGTGGTACTAATTCATCTTCTAGATTGTGTGAAGGCCAGTTGGGTCACACCATTAAGCTTTTCAGATCTTCTGGTTTTGTCTTCAGCCACCCTAGTGCTGGCTTTATAGACATGTATCCTTAGACTTGGCTTTAGTGTCTGTCTGTCTATCTGTTCACAGTGCTTGGGATACAGCTCCAGTATCCCTTCTTAGGAGAACACAAAACAGATGGCTTGGAATTTGGCCTTAACACTTTATTTCATATTACACCCACAAGGTCTAAATCTCCAGAGACAGTCAGTCCCTTGGAGCTAATGAGGCAAGCAGGTGTGTGGTGAAAGGAGGTGCAAATATTCAGTCTATAATGCACCTTCTACATAGAGGTATTTTCTGTTTTACTATGTAAATGTACCATGCACACAAATTAATAGAATACACTTTGCATTATCTTGTTGCTTATTTATTTTTTATGTTCTTATTTACTTAACTTTACCCCCTAGATCTGACTTATACCGTAACTAATATTTTGAATTCTCCCATCATTGGTCTGTTTCTGCCTATAAAGCTGAACAACTTTCAGAATTGTATAAAAGATGAAGTGATTCTTGCTCATATGTTGATGTTTCATTATTAATTGTGGGTTTTCAATACCATTCTTTATTGCAATGACAAAATTTTATTTTAGTTCCGAGCTTTTCTTTTTTTCTTTCTTTTATTTTTTTCTTTCAATAAACAGGAATTAGCTCCAGTTTCTCATTTCTTTCATTTGGTTAGTGTTAATTAATTAATTAATTTTGTTAGCCCCTTTGTTTTTGTTAGCCCCTTTGTTTTAGCCTTTCTAAATCACTGGGGGTGGGGTGTGCTTGTAAATAGGGTGTGCTTATAAACAGTCTACCTGGGACGTGCTTTGTGAATAAAATTAGAAAACCTTTTGGTTTTGGCCATGGATTCGACTCATTCACAACACAACTGACATCCTTGGTCTCTAAGGTGTCACATGAAATTTCTGTCTATCCACATTATATATGTAAACATCTGTCTGTGTTTCCATCTGTATGGGGTGTTCTTGGTATTTAAGACACTCTAGCTTTTGGGTTGAGCACTTGTGTTGTACATTCAGTCCTGTGCTGTTATTTGATATTCCCTTTGGTGTCCCTGACTTCATATCCATACAGTCAGATGCGTGAACCCTCTTCTCTGTCTGGCTTCCCAGAGCCCTTATTTCAGTGGGGTTATTTCCACTCCATCAGATGATACACCATCTGGATGGTGATTTTCTCTCATTGTTTTAGCTTTTACATCTGTAGTTAAATACGGCTACTGCCTCCTGTTATTTTTTCAATATTTATTGCCTAAGACTGCATTAGATTCACTTCAGTCACCATTACAAAGATTTTTGTCCACTATGGTGAGTGCAACACACACACACACACACACACACACACACACAAGTTTCTAAAGACATCACAAGGGGCTCATCTGTGGTTGAATCTGTGGATGGATCAAATTTTGAATAGAGTATTGGGAAATGGTAGAACTATAGGAGGGGTACCTGATCATAGGGGTGTGTGTGTGGTGTGTGTTTGTGTGTGTGGTGTATATGTATGTGTGTTATGTGTATGTGTGGTATGACTGTGTATGTGTGTATGGTATGTGTGTGGTGTGTGTGGTGTATGTGTATTTGGTGTATATAGTGTATGTGTGTGCGATATGTGTATGTGTGGTATGTGTGTGTGTGTGATTATCCAGAGGTGTGTTACACTAATTGTGTGGGTGTTTCTCAACCCAAGCCTGTTGATAACAAGATTGATCAGCCATATAAGGCTGATACATTTTCAAGTAAAGTTTTCCAAGAATAATGGGTATAGAATTCCCTGAGTTCTTACATAATTTGACTTTCTGTGGTTTAGTACTCAAAAGTCAACTGGAATGAAAATCAAGTCTTGGACTTATTTTTCTTTCCCTTGATTTGATTTTTCTTTTAATTCAATCTTGATTACTGATTGACAATTAGTTAATTAATTAAATATTTATTAATTATTTCTGTAGACCTCAAACCCAGGGATATGCTCACCCCAGGCAGGCATGCTGCTATTGTCTACACTTCCAGCAATGGTACCCTCTTTTTCACTGTTGTGTTTTCTATGCTGATCTTAGAAAACCAACCTTAGCTGGACTCTGTCCTTCTCATAAACAATAAGATCTTTATATTTTAGCAATCTTTGACTGATTTTCTTCACCTTTACAGCCTAATTCCTTTTCTTATGTGTGTCTCAGAGTTAATCATTGTCTGTCCTCTCAATGTTTGCCTGGAGGTACTTCACTCTAGTTGGGCGAACTCTTCCTCTAAAAGTTCAACTGGATTGTAAGTATAAATTGTAGTTTCCTTTCATTATTTGATTTCCAGCTGCCAGGATTTCACTTATATCTGTGCTGGGTCCTCCCTGTCTGCCTGCCAATTGCTTTCCTGGTAAGAATGTCTTCTCATCCTCTCCTTTCTTTATGTCTAATTTTTCCCTTTGGAATTTTCACTTTTATTTTCCTACATGTCTCTGTTTGATTTTCTCCATTTTTTGGCCACTATAAATTTTTCTTTCTTTCTCTTTTTTTCTGGACTGTACACAGTGCAGTTCAGGTGGCCCTGGAACTCAATATGTCATCTCCCAAATGATGGATTACCACACCTGGCCACTGTTATTTATTTCTGTTATGACATTTCTCTATTCCTCATTTAATTGTTCTTGCTTTTCTGAATGCAACCAACTGTTGTTTTATTTATTCCTTTAATTAAAAAATTTTTGTTTTGAGTTACCAAATACTTATTTAATTGTATTTAATGTGTCTTTGTGTGCTTATATGTGTATATAAATGTATGTATGTATGTGTGTGTGTGTGTGTGTGTGTGTGTGTGTGAGAGAGAGAGAGAGAGAGAGAGAGAGAGAGAGAGAGAGAGAGGTGATATGTTACATATTTAATAAAACCTGGAATATCAAGAGATCAACCCACAGTCAAACTAGGCAGAGATAGCTCCAGGGCTAACAGAGCAGTGGTAACTCACCCAGCGTGGGGATCCAGAGAATCTCTGTGAGTATAAGGACAAACAGTTGAGCTTCAATGGCACACATCTTTAATCCCAGCACAGGGAAAGCTGGGAGTGGTGACCTACACCTTTAATTCCATAACTCCAGAGACAGAGATCTTTCTGTGCTTCTGTGAGTTCAAGGCTGACTACCACCAAATAGAGTAGTTCAAGCCTTTAATCTTAACTTGGATGGGCTACAGCTGGGTGAGAAGGGTATTTAAGGTAGGCTTAGGAAGACAGTTGAGGAGAATAGACCAGGAGTGAGGCTGAAGAAGCTGGAAGATAGCTGGGTGAGATTTGATTGTGGTGTTGCCTTTCTCTGATATTTCAGCCTTCTCCCTGGGGTGGGGGTGGAAGGGATGGGGAACTCGGACACCATGACCCTGTCTCAAAAACATAAAGAAATTACAGGATGCACATGTGAATCACATAGACCCAGACCTTAATTGCATCTCAGTTATCTTGCCCTCTAAGCATTATTCTACAGGAATTTTAATGCAAAGGGAAAAATGTTATATTGGAATGGATTTTCGACCACATAAACCAAATAAAAAAGACTCATGTGGAAAAGATTTCTGAATTGATTTTTAAAGGAAAATTAAGACTTCCTCAATTGACAGGCATTGACTCAGCAGAAATTGTTGTACTTTTAATGAAGAAATTGGCCAATTATGAGTAGAAAGTGAACCCTACATTTGCTCTGTAGATCATACTAGTCTTGAACTCACAGAGATCCAGAACTGTGGGAGCTATGTGAGTTACCACTGCTCTGTTATCCCTGGAACTCATTTGATATTCCAGGTTTTATTAAATATGTAACATATCACAGAGAGAGAGAGAGAGAGAGAGAGAGAGAGAGAGAGAGAGAGAGAGAGAGAGAATACACACATCTGAGTGCAGGCACCTTTGGAAAACAAGCAGTCTGGAGCTGGAGTTATTACTGTGAACCACCTTATGTGGGTGCTGGGAACCGAATTCTGGCCCTCTGAAAAAGCAGTAATTGCTCTTTACTACTGAGCCTTCTTTCTGCTTCTAAGACTTTTTCCTATATCTTTTCTGCTTTATAGTTATCTGGGGGAAGAGAGAAGCTTGTATGCTTTAAGCTTGAGGTTGTGTTTTTCTCATGGAGATTTTATGAATGAATATCCCCTATGCTCTTGCACTTTGTGTACTGAAAGGTGGCTCGGGATGACCCAGCAACACACGATTTCCTTATGCACAATGCAGCCTTCTCTGTGGCTGGGCAGAGAGTGTGTACCTTTCTATTTTTGTTTTGCCTTACAGATCCCTATATTTCAACAGTTCTCAACCTGTTAGTCAAGACTCCTTGGAGGGTGTCATATATTAGAGATCCTGCATATCAGATTTATGATTTCATAACAGTAGCAAAATTACAGTTATGAAGTAGCAATGAAATAACTTTATGGTTGGGGGTCAGCACAGCATGAAGAACTGGGTTAAAGGGTAGAAACATTAGGGAGATCGAGAACCGCGGCTGTATTTCCCATCCCAGCTGTCCTGGCCTCTTTCACATCACTGTCTCTCTCGGGGCGGTCTTGGTCTTAGGTTACTTTCCTCTAGTCCTGGCCCCTGTCTATGAGGAGACTGTCTCTCTCCTCACACTTGACTTCTTGTTTCCTATCCTGTGCCTCTGTTCTTTCCAGAACTACTGGTGATCCTTAAAGGCAAGGGCGATGGGAGAAATTTAGGCAATAGGTCTGTGGGATCTTGACAGTGATATTTTTATGCTAACCCAGAGTGTTCAGTGTCCCATATAGTTTTGTAAGATGAGTGCCTGGGGTGAAGATGGTCTGCTCTTTCTTCCTGTGCTGGAGTGAAGTTGTGGGAGATGTGTGGAGAGATTTACCTTTAAGGTATTTCCACTTTCACCGTTGCTGAGGGCTTTCCTATGTAGAACAAGAGAGATACAACTACAAAATTTGTATGAAACCAAAAGTACTTGGCAGTAATATCCAACACATGTTTAATAAACCTTTAGGAACAAAAATATGTTCAACTTCCAATAAAATCAGAACCTCAGACAATATCATAATCACATACTTAATTAGAAATTTCTGTGCTCTATGGGATTTGAAGTTTGGAACAAAAGGTAAATCCTCTATGTTGAAATTTATCAAGGTTTTAATAATATATTAAAAATCATTGTGCTTGTTATATTTTTTCTTTTTTAATATTTATTTTTATTTTATGTGAATTAGTGTTTTGCCTGCAAGTATAACTGTGTAAAGGTGTCAGATCTTGGAATTACAGACAGTTGTTAGCTGCCATGTGGATGCTGGGAATCGAACTCAGGTCCTCTGGAAGAACAGCCAGTGGTCTCAACCGCTGAGCCATCTCTCCAGCCCACTTGTTATGTTTTTCAAAGCGACGTACAAGCAATGGAAATGAATGGGATTGAAGAAGGATAAGGCCGTATGATCTGCAGCTCTTAGCCTTGATGGGAACTACTCAGTGTTCCATACTCATAAATAAATAATTTTGTAACAGTGATTAGAAATGTGTCTATATGATAAAATTATATTTCATAATGAGTCTCCCCACTATGCAGACAATAAAGACAACTGGGATACACTTGTAGAAAATGCTGACGTTTATTAAAGAAATAAATTATGAATCCAGCCAATGTGAAATAAGTGTGAAACATATTATTTATGTACTCAAGTAATTATTCTCCTATTTTCCTCTAATATCCTATTGTTATTAGAAATTTTATACCCTATTAATCTCCCTTTGACTTCTTCCCACAGCATAACATTTGTTTTAAGCACACATACATTCCCCCACCTCCCCCACACATCAGCATTTGCACACAAGTGGAATCCTCCCAAGAAGAGACACCAGCATTGACAGGACATGGTAGAAAGACTAAGATTTAAGGCAATAGACTCATTTCTAGAGGTTCAGCAGGCTATTCTCTAGCTGTATGCTCTTAAGTATAAATTAGGAAATGTGGCTCAGTAGTTAAGAACATGTGCTGCTCTTGCAGAGAGGATTTGGGTTTAGTTCCCAGCACCCACATGGCACCTCACAACCATCTGTAGCTCCAGTTTCAAGGAACCCAATGCCCTCTCCTGGCCTCTGTCAGCACTGCATGCACATGGCACACATATGTACATGCAGCCACAACACTTGTACACATGAAATAAATAAGTCAATATTTAGGAGAGTTTTCTGTGTGGCTTTTTAAAGAATGTATGAATCAAGAAAGCTAAACTTGGGAGAGAGTCCTTGTACACATGAAATAAATGACTCCAAGTCGGGGTGATAATTTTTGTGTAAATCTTTGAACTTGGAAGGAATTCAGATTAAAAGGATTTTGAACAACATCTGGCAGCCTGCAGGTCCCTGAAGTGTTTCCAGCCACGGAGAAGTCTTGATTAAACACATCTTTCTTCTGGAACTTATAATCCCTCATGGAATGCATGATTACAATTAGTTTATGCCACTGGAGGAGAAGGAACAACTTACTGATGGAGAAGTACAGTCAGTGTGGGACATCTGTTCTCTAACCAGGAATAGCCAGGGGCTGATGGTAGGATCAATTTGCCTGATGTTAAATCCTACCTTCTCTCAAATAGAAATATACAAAGGGGCTAACAAGAAATGTGTAAGAATTGCCATTTCTGTGATATTTTTGAACTTATTTTTAATGTGTATGTGTGTTTTGCTGTGTATATTATGTGTACCATATGCATCAGTGCTCAAGAGGGTACAAGAGTATTAGGTTCCCTGGAACTGGGTTATAGGCAATTGAGAAACACCACATGACTGCTGGGAACTAAATCCAGGTCCTCTGTAAGAACAGCAAATGTTCTTAGATGCTGATCTATCTCTCCAGCCTGTTTTATATTTTTAAAGGTTCATTTATGGCTCAGGGAAGATGGATCAATCAGAAAGTGCTTACTATTCAAGCAAGAGGACCTGAGTTTAGATCCTCAGCACCCGTAGTGGACAACTATAACCCCACCACTGCGGGGAGAGCAAAGACAGAAGTATGGTGAGCTCTGCGCTCAATAAGACCCTATCTTAAAAACATAAGTTGAACAATAATCAAGACAGGCAATTGACATCACCAATATACACATATGTACATGGCCATATGACACATGCATACAGCACACACACATTTATTTACACTATCAAATGATGCACCTGAGTTCTTTGACTCAGAATTGGGGTTACTACCCCTGTTTGATAAGTAAGGACTCACAGTTAAAACAACTTATTAGGGACACTTGGACAATGTTCACAATGTTCAGTCGATATTCCTGGGATCTCTGCTCTTTTTCTTTTCTTTTTTTTTTTTTTTAAGGGAAATGGAGGAGGGATGTGGAGGAGAGAGGAGATCAAAGGTCTGGGAGGAGAGGAGTCTGAGGTTGGGATGTAATATATGAGAAAACATCATTTAAAAAAGAACACTTGTCCACCCTTTTAGAATAGTTTGTATGTGAGATGTCCTGGACAGGATCCTGTGTTGTTTGATCCTCCAGCTGGTGGCATTTTTTTTGTTGAGGTGATCAAAACTGTTGGAGACAGGGCTTAGCTGGGGGCCACTGGATGACAGATTTTGAAAGTTGTCTTAGTTACTTTTCTTTTGATGAGATAAAACATGATTAAAGCAACTTACAGAAGAAAGAGTTTATTCCAGTTTATAGTGCCAGAGGGACAGCCCATAATGACAAGAACAGCATGGCAGCAGGTGGCAGGTATGGCAGCAGGAACAGGAAGCTGAGAGCTCACTTCTTGAACAGCCCATTTGAAGCAGAGAGAGCAGCTGAAAATGGCAGGAGCCTTTAAACTCTTAAAACTTGCTTTCATTGACAAACTTTCTCTAAGTTCACACCTCTTGAACTTCCCTGAACAGCACCACCAACTGGGACCAAGTATTCAGATGCCTGAGTCTGTGAGGGACATAAACATTCAAACATCTACAATAGGTATTGCTGAGGAACACACTTTGTACACTGTAAATATGTATTACTCTCATTGCTTAATAAAGAGCTGAGTGGCCTATAGCTGGGCAGGAGAGATGGGGCAGGAGAGCCAGAATAGGAGAATCCTGGGAAAAAAAGGTGAAGTCAGAAGCGACCAGGAGACACAGAGGGAGCATGACATGCTGAAGGACAGGTAAAACCACAAACTACACAGCAACACATAGATTAATTTAAAAAAAAAAAAAGAGCTAATTTTAGTTGTAAAAGTTAGTTGGTAATAAGCCTGAGCTGAACTATTGGTCAAGCATTTATAATTAATATTGAGTGTCTGTGTTGGTTATTTTGGAACTGGTAGGCAAAAAAGATCTTGTCACTAGCTCTTTTCAGGCTGCCTTCTCCCCCTTCCCACCTATCACCTTCCACTCCATGACGGTTGACCTCTCCTCAGGCCCACAGCAATAGAACTGGCTTGCCATGGGCTGACACTCTCAGCTAACATAAAACCAAATTGCTTCTCTCAGGTATCTGCCACAAGGATGAAAGCCTGACTAATACACCTCTGTCTCCTCTGCCCATCTCTCCTCTGACTTCTGTACTTGCAAACCCACACAGCATTGTCCACTTAAAATGTGCTTAGAAAGCCAGAATTGAAGTCTTACAGTCACGGAACGCTTACTGACTCGGTCTAGATTGCCTATACTTCACAGACAGGTCTGGGAAACAGACCAAAGGAAGAGAGCTGGGAGTGAAGAGGTAGAACCAGTGATTGGTATCCAGCGGTGGTCAAGACTCTTCATCTTTGCACAAATCCAGCAGGGTTGGTGGAAGTTCATTTTCTGATACAATTCAGATCTGGATGCTCCATCAAAGAAGCAAAAGTCCTTGAAATTTGGAGCCTCTGAGATGATGCCCGAGCATTTTTCAGTCAACAGAGACTGCGATTTCCAAGGAAGGCTGAAATCACGGAGAACATTTCTCTCCAAACTATTTTCTGGACTGAATTTCACCCCTGCTCATAAGTCTTGATCAGATCAATATGAGTCCAGTGCTCACACTTTCTGACACCTTCATCTAAATCATTTTTATTTTTATTTTTTTGCTACAGGGTTTAAAAAAATCTATCTTTAAAACAGTAGCAAAGTGTATTTTTCTGAGTTGAAACAGTGCACACAGAAAGCTATATTTTTTTGTCATGTGTAATAGACACTTATTATTTTACCCACAGAAGAGTCAGATTTGATTTCTGCCAAGAAAGGGTCAGTGATAAGAACTTTATGAATCTCAAATCTCTAGTCAGGTTTTGTCAAATAAAGTCTATGCTCACACATCGGCTTTGAAACCCAACACAACCCAGCATATGTAGACACACAGACATATGGACACATACACCACAAGCATACATGCATACATTCACACACACATAATACACACACATATGCACACATATGCATACACATATGCACATGCACACATGCAAGCACACATTGATGTGCACACAAGATACACCTAAGATAACTCAAAGATTTTTAGAGCATAAAATATATTTGGCAGTCCTTGTCCCTTCTTACACTAACTTAAACTGTTATTGGCCTCTAACACCAGTATTTCTGAGATAAAATTCAGACAGGGAGAGTTATTTGGTATTACTCCTTTTATGCCACCCTGGAAGCTGAGCACTGGAAGTTAACACCCAATTTCTGGATTCATAGCTTACCGAGAGGAATATATTTCAGACATATATTTGATTCCTACTATAAACATTGATTGATTGGACTCTACTTTATATATTTTTGGAACTAGCAATGAGTTGAAAAATCAGGGCCAGAAATGTTAGCTAGTTTGTGATGGCATGTGTAATTAATATTTTTAAACATGTTTCTCTCAGATGCTTTGTAATCATCTGCTGTCTAAGTTTGTAAGAAGTCAATCATGCTTCCTCTGCTGGACTGAGAGTTAGGCTGATCCAGGTGCAGAAACACAGCCACCCTCTGCATAACGCTCGCCCGTCTCACCAGACCTGGAACTGCTATTTGATACGCATTAAGCGGACTCTTCTGAAATGGCCAGGCTTTCCATTCATACACAGGTCATAAAATAGCTCCCCCATCATTCTCACTTGGTGCTCAAGTTAAAAACAAATCACTGAAAATTTGGAATTGTGGTTAAAAAAATTTTTTCTTCTAATCAAGAAAACTCTTTTCTTGAGATCTACACCTTTGTATTCTGACCTAAAGATATGCGGAAGTGACTGGGAAAGGAAAGTGGGAAGGACTATGAAGGAACTGTCGTCCTATGGGAGTGCTTCCCTCTGGACACAGACCACACCCAAACACCAAATCCAAGCATAACCAAATGCCATGAGATCCTTTATTAAGTAAGGCAGAGACAGCAGCAAATGGCTCTGCAACTCTTTGTTTTAAGAGGGATAAAGGGGAGGTCTGTGTTACAATGAACTTGGGTGTGCTGGTAAGTTCTGATTGGGTATTTTAATTAGGTTGGTCAAAATAATGAATTTTGATTGTTGGATCTTGATGTTTTGATAGTAGGACGTTGGTGGTAAGCTTTAGGAATGTAATCTATCAATTTGGCAAGGGAGAGAAGGGTCAAAGGCTAAACCTATGTGTGCCATGTTTGCCATACTTGGGCCTGCTAGAGCTGTTCAGAATACATCCCTGTTTTCTTTTAGTTTAACGATAACCTCTTCAGCAACCTGATGAAAACGAGCTTACTTCATTTCAATAAAAGATGATACAGTGCTGTTTTGTTTCTGCCTTAGATACAAGGTGAGCTACTCACTCTCTCCTGGGCTTCCTTTGCACACTATCATAATTCCATTGAGATAATGCTAACTTTGAAGTTTTATGTTTGATATAGCTTGGTTTCTGTCTCTGCCCTCTAGGTTGAGGACTTCAAACTTCCTTTTTTTTTTTCCCTGCGATCATTTTTCATCCTTCCTGAATTCATCATCCAGCCGAAGTTAGAGAGCTGAATTCCAAGTATAAATCTATCTTTTCAAGACTCAGAGGTGTGCCTTCAGCTTCCTAATACATGGTCCCTTGTCGTGCCCATGCTAGCTGGGTTGTCACCAAGTCAGGCCTGAGCCTGGAGATTGAAAGACACAGCTGCTTGGGTCATTTGCCCAAGGAGAATGCTGTTTATTGTTTGAACTTCATTTCAGACTTATTTACCTGGTGATACCCAGGACGGAGGACAGTGGAAATTCCCCAGGGGGCTGAAAAATTACTGACTTGAAGTAAGCAGCTCAGACTTCCTCTTCCAACCCCCCTAGGCAGGAAGGCAGAATCATACCTGACAGGGCATGGAGCATGGAATGCAGCTAGCAATCCACAGGCCTTGCCTTGAAGGCTCAGAGTCCAGGGAAAGGTCGACGCAGGGGCCTCTAGTCCCTAAAACTGTGCATCATGAAGGGAGCACTCTGAGTTTCTCTGCCCCTGGATGTTTGAGACCCTGGGATGCTGCCCTCCCATTGGTTTGACTTGTTTATGCTGAATATTAATAATACTAATAATTACTAGAAAACAGTCAACCTTCTAACATTTTAAATTTAATATCTGAATTTATATGTATGACAGTCAAAACCCAGTATAACCCTTAGACTTTTAGTTATTTCAAGTGTTTACATCTTAGACGAATACAATTTTAACAGTATTCTTGGTGTGTCTAATGGCATCTGATACTGTAATGATCTGAGAGCTTCCATCACCCATTTTAAAACTAACCAAAGTAAGACCAGATGTGGGGGTACATACCTGCAATTCCAGCACTTGGGAGACCTGAGATAGGAGCATTGGAAGTTGGTGGCCATCTTGAGATACTAGGGTTCAAGGTCAACCTGAGCTACAGGGTGAGACCTTATCTCAAGTAAAGAAACAGGCAGCCTACTACCCACCAAAGCAAGATAACAGATTCACACACGGTGTCTCAAATCATTATAAATGGTGTTTCTCCTCAACAGAACTTGTGCTTGTGTTTCACTGCGACTTAGAATTGTCTCTAAACATCATTTATTCTGTTATTAAGAGAATGCAACAGCCTTTACTTCTCCACCATTTCAAACAGTTTTTAAATTTATTGTGGTAATATGGCTGTTAGGCTTTTGGTGGTCAAAGATATCTTAATAAGCATTGTCAATATACCACAGACCAATATATATCCTTAGTGTAAATTCTAAATTAGTTATTGAAGTCACTTAACATTTCACTGAGGATCTGTTTTTCAGCAAAGTGGATGAGTACTTTTGCAGTTGTTTATATGCCCATGCATGACTATGGGTGGACACCACACAGGTAAAATATGATACTGTTCATTCCAAAACAATGAAGTGCTAATAAGATTGTTGACATAAGCCAAGAGACAGAGGAGTTCCACTTAGGGATAATTGGACCTGGTTTTAGATTTTTGAAGGTTTTTGTTTTGTTTTGTTTGTGGCCCTGCTTACAGGAGTCTCCCATACCTATCATCAATCAAGAAAATGTCCCTCAGAATCGCCTATAGGCCAATCTGATGGAGACATTTTCCATGCTCTTCTCTCCCTCTCTCTCTCCTCCTCTTCTTCCCTTCCCCTCCATTTCTTCATTCCAGAACCTAGGACCTCATTCTTGGACCTAATTTCTAAAGTCGTGTATTCTTAGCTCAAAGGTCACTTCAATAAGAGTGACACTGACCCTCCTCCCAATTAAAGTTCAATCCTGACCACCTGCTGCTCCAGAGTCACCTTTTTCTTACCTATTTTTTTTAAAAAAGAAGTTAGCATATTAATATGTTTCAATTTATTTGTGTATTAATTTGCAATTTATTTTAAGCTCTACAAGTTCAGAAGACTTTAAATTTGGGATTTGCTAACATATCCCAGACAGCAAAACAGTACTGGACACTTAGTAGGCACTCAATACATAGTTGCTGAATGTACAAATAAACCGTGAACAGTTCTGTCCATTTCTTATGAATAAAACAGGGTTGGCTTCCAATAAGCACATTAGGGTTTTGAGTGGCTTGAAGCACAATCGTTGCAGGAAGCTTCACCCGAATTAATAACTTGCCCTAAGAATAAAAGTTTAAAGAGAAACTCTGCCAATATTATTTTATGACTATTTTCTAGCAGGAACAGACAGAGGGATAACACAGGCTGCTGGCTGCCTTCCCAGCCTAAAACTGAAGATGCTGAGGCAGAAGGAAGACACTGTTGCCAATACACACCCCAGTCCTCTAGGGTACCCACTGTGCCATTGTCCCACCCTACCCATTTTCCATAGTTTCACCATGCAGCCTTTGATGGCCTTGAGAGCTTCTGGATGCTTAACTATATGAGTTTCTCTTTGTAGCACTGACCACGGTTGGGCAATGTCTGTGGCAGGCAGGCCTTCGGAAGTTTGAATATTAAAAAGAAAGGGAATGTTCCCCTAAGGAAAGTGGCAGTAGATGGAAGCATATATGGGGCATGACAGCTCATGACCCCTCCAAGGAGCTGTAAGTGTGGCTGCCAGTCTTGGTTATGTTCCCACAGGCTTCCATCTTGGAGACCCCTCCCTTCCTTAGTCCACCTGCAACAGGCAAGATATGACCTTGACCCCCTTACTCCATAGTAAAACTGATCTTCTAAGAAGATAACATACCCAGCAGGGGAGAATGTCTCTCAAAGAAAAATTATCCAGCTACTAAATAGAAAAGGAAGAGATGAGAGGTAGGGAAAGCAAAAATGCACACGCTGTTCTGGACCAGCAAGAAGAAACGGGGCAGAATAAACAAGACTCTGGTAACAGAGTCACAGAGAGGGTGTGATGAAGCAAGAGCAGGCAATACCAAGTGCAATGTTTTCTGTAAAAACACGTAAGTTTTAAAACAAATGGCAGAGAAGAGAAAAAGCAGAGAGGAGGTGAGGCCAACAATACATCAGTGACCCAGAAATTCAGACTGGGAAACCCCTCAGAGGCAGCAGCAGGGAATAAAAAGAAAACTATGAAAACTGTATAGAAAAGTCCAGATGTAAAAGATAATGTGTGTGAGAACATGTCAGAGCACAAGGAACAGGCAAGAACGTATAAACATCAAGGGTGGTATATGTTCCGAAAACAGAAAACCCACTTTAAAAAGAGAAGGAATTTCCAAGAAGATAAAATATTTAAGCATCTGGTTATTAAATCTCACAGGATCCTAACTATATGAATAAGAAAAAAAAAACCCTACTACCTGTAATTTGACTCAAAGACAAAGTGCTACAGGCTTTGGAGTAGGAAAGCCTAATTACTCACAGGGTAATGAGGAGCAGTGTGTTCTATACTCCTAAGAACAGTCTGGGAATTAGAAGATGATTCACAGCTAGCCCTGTGATGAGACCAATGCGGGGGCAATGCCAGCCAGTACAGACACAAGACTCAGAAATCATGTTTTTCAAAGACCTCCAAAAACCCTGCTGGAGGATATACCCCACAAAGGGGTTGAAGAACAATAACCCAGCAAAGCTTTACCAAAATTATACCAACTAGATAAACCATTTGATTAAAATAGAGTCCCCCAAACCAAGAAGCCTCCAAGAAAGCAGGGACAGAGGAAGGAAGGATAAGGAGAGAATATTCAAACTCTTTTGAACTCAAAAAACCAAAAGATAAAAGCTTCAAAAACACTTTGGCCAAGCTGAGTTTTGACTTTAGATGGATTAGCATACATAAATGTCTGATTATTTGTTTTCATAATCATCCACACAAAATAAAGTCTTCTTGCCCTTAATCCAAGTCTAACTTTTTAAAATGCTTTTTGGAAATTAGTTCTTTGAGAATTTTGTGCAGTGTGTTCTGGTCATATGCATCCCTCCCCCCGTCTCCTCCCAAACACACTCCCCTCCATATCCAACCAATCTGTTTCTTTCTTTTTTCCACTCACCAAATGTAAATCCACCCTTGTCTAGAGGCATCTCAGGAAGTCAGTCAAGGGTCTGATACTTGCTTATGTTGTATCAGCAGGTTTTTCTTCCTGCACTCATTGGCTGTTTACCAGTGTGACATTGCCAAGGCCAGGCAGGGATGTATGGGCTGTGTAGCCTCCCTGATTTTATTTCAATTAGCTATTTATTTAGGAGCTCTGGCTGTCCTGGATAGAACTTACTATGTAGACCAAATGGTCATCATGTATAAACCAAGAATTCTAGGAATTTTTAAATACCTTCCCTAATTTCTTCAATGAAGCCCTCAACAATCAATAGTCTATTCTTCAATCTCTAGTATTGATGCAGCTTCCATAGTTTCTCTTGTTATTGGTTTCTAATTTTACTTCATCATGATCTAATAAGATAAAAGAAGTCATTTTTTTTAAGACTTTACTTTATGGCCTAAAATATGATCTGTTTTAGAGAAAGTTCCATTCCCTGTTAAATAGAATGTCTATTCCATAGCTGTTTATAATTACAGTTAACAAAAACCTTCTGTGGGTCCAGTCCCAGATAGGTTTTCCTCTCAGGGCTTCAGAAAGACGTGCTTCTGCCGGCAGGGGTGGGGGTAGGGGGTGGGTATCTACTGGAATCTCTTCTTGAGAATTAGACTTAGAGCAATTCCTTCTCAATACATCTTTATTGGCACAGCGATGGCTCAACAGGACACGACATGATGGCAATGACATGACAACACAACAATGAAGGCATTGGTTTTATATACTCCAACCAGGCTGATCTCCTGACAAGACTATAGGAGTGGGGGTTGCTAGGTGACTAAGTAAACAATGGAGGGGACCTTGCAGCTCTTTGTTCCGCTAAAGCATCTTACCAAGGAGAGATTTTATAAAGGCTTAAATTGCATCCTTAAGCCTTCAAGTTAGGATCTTGTGTTAATGAATCTTGGTTTCAGAAAGCCTTTGAAAGCTTTTCCAGTTAGTTAGCTCCAGATAGTTCTCTTTTTAGTAGGGGTGGTGACTTCAGGAGAGAGCTGGGAAAAGTTTCAATTGAGTTACTGTGTTTACTAGCAAGGGTAATCATAGGGAAGACAGACGGTAAGTCTGCTCTGGGCAGGGGAAAAAGGTCTGGAGGATCTTGTTTGTGCGGCTGTTTTTGCACTGGGATAGGGGGATATATCCATAAATTCCAAGAAAATAACAGACGAAGGGGGCTGCCTTCATGCACAGAAATCCTCTGTAGGAAGCGCTTAGGCACCTTCAAGGATAATTAACAGCAAACTCCTTGAAGCTTTGGCTTCCCCTCCATCAAGTCCCTTGGCCATGATGGCTCTGCCTTGTTGGTGTCAAACAATTCCCATTTTGTATCTCTGTGGCTCTCAGCAGACAGTGTTGATGTCTGTTAAGGTCATTTATTTATGGTATAGATTAATGCTGAATTTTATTTTTTTAAATTTTTTATTATTATGCATAATATAGGATGTGTGAGCATGTGTGTGTGCACATGCATGTGAGTGTGTCACTCTTTCATGAGTGTCATAAAATACCCTGACAAAAGCAGCTCAAGTGAGAAAGAGTTTATTTCAGCTCACAGTTCAGAAGTCCATGATCAGACAGGGAGCTCAAGATGACAGGAACTTGGGGCAGGTGGCTGTACAATGTCCATAATCAGAAAGCAGACAGTGATGGATGGATGCGTGCCACTGCTCATGAGTGTCCCAGGAATAAAGCCAAGATCATAAGGCTTTGGTAGCAACAAGTGCCTTTACCATTGAGCTCTCTTACTGCCCCCCCCAAACATCCTTTCAAATTCAATCTGTAGGACCACACAAAGGGAAGACAAACCCTTATAACAGCAACCATATGAGACTAAACCATTCCAGCTGTAGAAATACTCAATATAAAGTCCAGTACTATTCTACCAATGAACAAAGAAAATGTTAATAGTAGGAAGGCTGAGAAGCTAAAAACTGATTAACTATATGACTAAGCTTCACTGTCTGAGTATGTAAAAATTCAGATGAACAGCAGCTTATCAAAATTTAAATCTGACAGCTGACCATAAAATTTCATTTTATCTAGTAAATTCTGGATCTGCTTATCTTGTGTTTGTAGATGATATGCAGCACCTATTATTTCTAGCAAAATCAGCACAGCAAGCATTGTGTAAGGGCACATCAGATTGTCAGTCCCATCCATGGACATTCGTGCCAAGAGTGTCATTGCATATAGAGGCATTTGATTATTTAGTCACATTCATGGACATTCATGTCAAGAGCATGAAATCTCAGTCTCCAGTTTCTGAACTGGACACAATGGACAAAGCATTGGGGAGTATCTCTCCAGGGCCCCAGGGCTGAAATCCTAAGGAGGATGCCAGTATGCCAAGTGAGGGGTCAATAGTAGCCCCTGCTTCTTGCACAAGAATCTCCAGGTTGTTATGTTTCTCATACTCAAAGTCCCCTGCCTCATAATTCAAACACATTATAAAAAAGCGCTTGGGAAAGAAAGGGAAATAAACACAAGATTATTTAAAATCCTTTAAGTGGGTCCTAAACTACAGTCTTATGAACGTTTAATGCTGGGCACAGTTCAGTGGACAATAAATAAAATGGCCTGAGAAGAAGTGGGGCTTTTCTGATAGGGTGAGCATTCCCTGCCCTGATGAAAAGTTCTGTAAAACAAGTGCCTCTAAGTATGTGACATGCAGACCAGGTGCCAGCCTCGTCCTCTTATTTGATCTGCAGGGTTCTGAAATACCACAGTAAGTGATAGATTTTTGTTTGATGTAAAATCTTTCTCTCCTCTCACTTTCTTTCTCTCCTTTCTTCTCTTTCTCCTTCCATGAACATTCTTAAATATGCTATATACATTTTAATTTTTAAATTTACTTTTATGTGTATGGGTGTTTTTGTTTTTTGGTGTGTGTGTGTGTGTGTGTGTGTGTGTGTGTGTGTGTGTGTGTGTGTGCCCTACATGCATGGGTGATACCCATGGAGGCCAGAAGAAGGCATTAGATGATCTGAAACTGAAATTATAGATGGTGTGATTGCTGATATGTGGGTGTTAAGAATCAACTTGGGGCCTCTGGAAGAACAGCCAGTGCTTTTTACTACTGAGTCATGATTCAGCCCAACTATATATAATCTAATATAAACAATTAGAGTAGTAAGTAAAAAATAGAACTCCCTGAATCTCATGATCCACACAGAAAATCCAATATTCAACACCATTTGGAATATTTTTCTTTTCACTTCTTCAGTTCTTCCCCTTGTTTCATCACACACACACACACACACACACACACACACACACACATACACAGAGAGAGAGAGAGAGACAGAGAGACAGAGAGACAGAGACAGAGACAGAGAGACAGAAAGAGAGAGAATTGTATATTTAATAAAATCAGCCTGGAATATCAGAGAACAGAATCATCCATAGTCAAACCATAAGGGTCAGAGAGTGGTGACCCAGGCCTTTAATCCCATCACTCAGGAGACTCACTACCCCTGGGTTCCCCCTTTCTCCCAGGATCCAATTTCCCTCTTTGCATATAAGCATCCTGAACACAAATCACAGATCCCCTTGAAGATGCCAGGAGTCCTTCACTTATGCATTTCCTTCACACTTAGGGTTAAAAAGGTATATTGCAGACATGCAATATGATGAGAAACCACCAGAGTAGGATTGTGGAGATCAAGTGCTTGTACAGTCCATCTTGTAGGAGGCCAATGGATCTTCAAACTGTCCTGTACTTGTTTTTCCAGTTCAGGAGAAATGCATCCTCTGTTTCTGTGAATTCAAGGCCTAACTACCAAAGAGTCATAGCTCTCACCTTTAATCCTAACTCTAGAATTATGATGCAAGGTTGAACACAGAAGTGAAACAATTGAGCGGGAAAGATATTTAAGACAGGCCTAAGCAGACATTCAGGTATTCTGTAGGAGTGACTGGCCAGGCAGAGGACTCTGGAAAATAGCTTTTACCCTGAGAAGTTGACTGGATGAGAATTGACTGTGGCCTGTTTCCTCTCTCTGATATTCCAGCTTTTCCCCAATATCTGGGTCTGGGTTTTCATTATTTACTAACTAGAATTCATACAACAGGGAAAGAGAGAACATAATGGTAAGTTTCTAAGGTAGGATAAGCATTCATTCAAACCTTCTAAATCTATTCAACATTTAAACTGATTTTAGTTTTTCTAGGTCATAAATAACACTTTATTGTGTATCCTTATGAATACAGGTCTTCATGCTCCCATCCACATTTAGAATTGCTATCTTGGGCTAAATTCCAAGGGGGGGATTAATTATTAAACCAAAGACTATAAACAGGTTAGAGTCTTGATACATTACTAGACTGATTCCAAAGGCAGTGACCCCTGCTTCCAAGACAGTGACCCTTATACAATGCAACCCACCATGCGTGAGCTGCCCATAGCAACTCACTCTCACCAGCAGAGTAAAATTAAAATGGCCTTTTATTTTAATGAGGCCAATCATTTAGTACCTGTTCTTATTCATTGCCTGCTGGAGATAGTGATAAAGACCCACAGTTCTTCTTGCGGGACTTCCTAGCTAGTGGTGGAGACAGGAAGTCTCTGGAGTACAGGGCATGTCACCTGCTCTTCTCCCTGAAACAGTCCTGAGTGTGACCCCAGTACTAATAGAGAGAGTACTGACTCAGTTTTCTTCTCAAGGCTGCCTCTGATCCATTGCTAGAATAGGCAGCTTTATCTTTTGAGGGGGGAGAAAGGGTCCAGACACCCATGGGAAAAGAGAATGGATTTGGGGAGGATGAAAAGTTGGCTCTGAGGTTACGAGTACTTGATACTTTTGCAGAAGACCTGGGATTTGTTCTTGGCACCAACATGGCAGTTCACAGCCAGCTGCCAATTCAATTTCAGGGGATCTGATGCCTTCCTCTAGCTTCCACAAGCACCACATATGCATATGGTGCATATTCAGGCACTCATACAAAAAAAGAGGACAGGGATTCTCTGCAGTGCAGCTAGCTGGACACATGAAGCACACCCATGAGCAGATGCAGCCTCCTCCAAACGCTGTTTGAGTGTAACCGCATACAGACATGTGTAGGAGGATTCTGTTTCTCCTCCCTAGTCCCATGGTCCTAGAGAATATTTATTCTTTTTCTAGATTTTTCCCACAGTCTATCTATTCAAAGAAGGTGAGAGAAACATGGGAGGAATGTGATGCTGGATCAGGTTGAATTTTCAATTCAGTTCCACTAAGTGGAGCTTCTGTACTTGATGCTGATGTGTGAGGAGGTAGGAAAGGGTTTCTTTCTTTGATTGGATGGCTGATACATGGAGCAGAATGATGAGCCCTGCCCACAGAGAGAGCAAAGGGTTTGGAAAGAGAGTTTGCCATTGAATACCTCACATACACTGGGAAGCTCCAGTGAATATACCTTTCTAACCCTAAGTGTGAAGGAAATGAGTAAGTGAAGGACTCTTGGCATCTTCAAGGGGATCTGTGATTTCTCTTCAGGATGCTTATATGCAAAGAGGGAAATTGGATCCTGGGAGGAAGGATTGGAACCCAGGGGTAGTGAGTAGAACGAACAACAGAGCTAAAGGTACCATAAGAGTTCTCTGACCTGCACAGAGCACTGGTGTCAGCCAATGACTTGTGGTGTCTCTAAAAGTGAAGTAGGAATGCACTGAATTCTTACTCTGCTATAGAGCAGAGAAGATCTAGGTCACATGAAAATAGTCTGATCTGAATCACTCAAAGTCAGCATCCTCCATAATTCCAAGACTTGTTCCAGAGAGGAACCATAAACTTTGGATGAGGAGGAGACTAGGTCTTCTTGAGATGAGAAATTAACTAGTGGGTGAAAAGGCAGCTAGGTACCCTTTAAATGAGAACTATAAATCTTAAATGAGAATGATCTTGAGTCTCATTAGGGTGATCCATAACTCTTGAATGAAGAACAGGTTGAGTCCCTGTTGTAGTAGGGTTTTTTTTTGGCCCGTTTTGGGTCCGGAGGTTTGTGTCTGACGCGCGTGCGGCGCCGGCGGTTTGGAACTTTGTCTGTGTGCCCACGGCTTTTGTCTCTCAAAACAAATGAAATCACACGTTTATATATTTTAACATTGTTTGGCCCATATCTTAAGTACATTATTAGCTAGCTCTTTTATCTTAATTTAACTTATTTTTATTAATTTGCTCACCATGTGGCTTCCAGCCCGTGGCTAGCCGGTACTTCTATATGCCGGTTTTTCTTGGGGGTCCAATCGAGAGTGACTAACTCCACCCTCCTTCTACCTGGCTGCCTCTGATTCTCCACCCACTTCTACGGTGGCGTGCAAGGGCGCAAACAGTTCTTTATTTACATCATACAGAAAACATTCTACCACAAGTCCCTCTCAAGGGGCCCAATCACTGTTGTCAAATACTTACTGTGCTTATCTTCATCCCAGACTTTTCAAAGGGACCTACAGAATTCCACCAAGGTAGCTGTACACTGGGGAATAGGAAGTAAGGACTCCTTGGGGACTGATAGAAAAGGACTGTGAAATGCTATGCATCTTGGCAGCCATGCAATATGATGAGAAACCACCACAGTAGGGTTGTGAAGATCAAGTGCTTGTACAGGTCCATCTTGCAGGAGGCCAGTGGATCTTCAAACTGTCCTGTATCTGTTTTTCCAGTTCAGGAGAAATGCATCACCATAATGGGTACACCTTACCGTGGCAAGATCCCCATGTCACGATCTTTGGAGTCAGAGTGGAGTCAGGGTGATCATAGGTCAGTTCCTTAACTTTTTGTACCATATCTGTAGGAGGGGGTAACCATCATGGCCACCTCCCAAGTGCTGTGAGGAATTAGTGAGATCAGATACGTGTAACTGTTCAGCATTGATAAATCTATAACTCCACCTATACACCACAACACGCACACATATATGTATGTGCACATGGTATCTGTGTGTATGTATGCATATATGCACACATGTATATCACACATAGCCATCAACAGATCAGTTCTCCTTTAATTCTCATTTATCTATCTATTAATAATCTACCTGTCTCCATCTCTTTTCTACTTTTGCTTCTCTCGGGTACATGCCCATTTTTCAAATAGCTGTTATACAGTAACTATATGTTCAACTTTGAAAGAAATTGCCCAGAAATCTTCCAAAGCAGCTACACTATTTCATGTTCCCACAAGAAGCATCCTGGCAGCTCTTGGCTGTCAGTTATTTCCTTCCCACCATCTGAAGGGTGTGCACTGGAATGGTCTCCCATGTGACCACATCAGCTTCACATTATTTCAACTGCTTCTCTTCTTCAGGGAAACATCCAATCAAAGCATTTTTATTTTATTTGCATTGTTTGTCCTTTATGATTGCACATAATACATATAATAGTGCATATATGTTAAAGGGGTCATATTCTTGCCTCTCTTTATAGTATTAAGTATATAATACTTTTTCATGGATTTGCCTTATTACTTTCTTACAATCATCTTTTGAATGTTAACATTTAACAATTTTTTCAAATGTCAATTTATATCATCTTTTCCCTTTATAATTCAAAGAATTTTTGTTGTTTTCTTTCTTTCTTTCTTTCTTTCTTCCCTTCTTTCTTTTGGTAATAGCTTATGTATTCTCTAAGGAATAAAGCTTGCCTAAAGATCAGATGGTAGAGCTAGCCACAGAGTTAGCCATAGAGGACAGTCAGTGGTGGCACACACCTTTAATCCCAGCACTTGGGAGACAGAGACAGAGACTGGAACCTCTGAGTTCCAGGCCAAATAGAGTCAGGCTCCTTTAACCCCAGCACTAGGAAGGCTAAGACAGGAAGTTATATGGCTGGGCAGAGTAAGAAATGAAAGGGATGAGGAAAAAGGAGTTCGACCCTCTTTCTTTTCAGCTGAAGACTCAGGCATTAAATTTGAAGATATGTGGAGATAGGATCTTCCCCTTTCATCCTGAGGATTCAGTAGTGGTAAGAATTCTCCAGTGGGTTGTTCTTCTTTCTCTTTGATCTTTCAACATTTACCCCAATATCTGGTTTGGAGTATTATAATACCAATTAGAATTTGTGCAATACATTCTTTTCTTTCTTTCTCTCTCCTTTCTCTTCTTCCTCTCTCTCTCTCTCTCTCTCTCTCTCTCTCTCTCTCTCTCTCTAGTATCTACCAATGTGACCAGGCACATCTCTTCATTCATTTCTGTTTCTTAGCAACATTCTGCATATTCTAACATACAGACTCGCATTTGTTCTTTTTAATTGACTACTAAATCAATTGATACTGTGCTGGATAGTTTTATGTCAACTTGACACAAGCTAGAGTCATCTGACAGGAGGGAGCCACAATTGAGAAAATGACTCCCTAAGACTGGACTGTAGGCAAGCCTGTAGGGCATTGTCTTAGCTAGCAATTGATGGAGAAGAGCTCAGCACGTTGTAGGGGGTGTTAATGGATTCTATAAGAAAGCAGTCAGAGCAAGCTCTGAGGAGCAAGCCAATAAGGGGTTCCTTTCTACTCTGAGGACCTGCCTTGGCTTCCTTTAGGAGACTGTGACTTGGGCTATGTAAGGCAAATAAACCCTTTCCTCCCCAAGTTGTTTTTTGTTCATGGTGTTTCATCACAACAATAGCACCCTGACTAAGACAGATACTCTGGTATCATAAATGGGATGATGTTTAAATCATTGTGTGTGTGTGTTTGGAATATCCCTCTTCCCACTACTGTTTATGTGTAGGCTCACTTTATGACATAGCGACACACTGTACTTTCCTGTCCCAGTCTGAAAGGACTCTCGCTTCAATCTCCAATCCCATCACACTAGTTTCTCTTTACTGGAGAGCAGTATTTGGTCTTTAAACCTTTTTGAATAGTGATGTACTCATAAGATCAATTGACAGGCAGGGATACTCACCACTATACTAACGGGGATGACTCATAAGATCAGTTGAAAGAATAACTTCTCATCATCATTATTCATTAATACACAGCTAGGTCTGTGTGATCTCATTCATTCCTAACTTTAGGGTTTGCTTCTATTGATATAATGCAGGATATTACCTCAAAAGTCCAAACCACATGCGTTCAAAAGTGTCATGTTTCATCTTGTTTGCCATCATCTCCTATTTAGTGTTGATTTTCTTTAACTTTATTGTCTTCAGGTTTTTTGTTTTTTTTAAACAAATTTCCCATGAAACACACCACTCTTATTTTTGCTTGTATCACAGATCCTGGAGATTGCTTTATACAAACACTTAGATGACATTCTCCTGCATGTGTATGGCTGTATAGTACTCCCTTGGTGTGTGCACTGGGATGGTCTTTTGCTAAGAGACACCTTAGACATCTCAGGTCTGTCATTATTACAAGCCACGACAAATAACTTTAGTGTATGTTATCTTATTCTTATAGGCATAAGTCTTCAAGATAAACTTCCTGAAGAGGGACATTGGCACAAAGGTAAACAAAGATTTCACTTTATGAGATATTGCCTAATGTTCCTGTTAATAGGTGTTTTACAACTTTATGCCATCAGAATTGTGTAAAACAGCTCTTCGAGCCAAGACTACAATGAAGAAGATAATGATTATTGGATACACCTAAAATATTCCCTTAGACCTCTACAGTTTTTCAGAACATAGAATAAAGTTCACTTGCCGGTAGGTTCCAGTCATTAAGGCAGTGTCCTAGATTATCTGCGCTGCTTTAACAAAATACCAGGCTGGGGATTTATAAGTAATAGATTTAGGTTCCATGGCTCTGCAAACTGGGAAACTCAAACACTGAGTACCCAGAAGATGGGTGTCAGGTTGCTACTCCAGGACAAGGTCTTGTCACTGGGCCCACTAGAGAAAAGGAAGGCTGTCTTTGAAGAACTAGAGAACACTGACTCCAGCCATCAGCTCTTTCACAAAGATATAAAACCTTCAATTATGTGTGCAAGAACCATAGCTCGCTCCCATTCCATCCTAGGTTTCAGAAGAAATACCGTCTTTTGACCATAGATAGCTGACAGGTGAACCTTGCCCTCCTCAAATATTCAAATTATGTCTATTTTCAAGCATTCTCACTCTAAACCTAAAACATTTTATATTCTAGCCTCTTAACAACAACAAATAGAATACAACAAGCTAGCTGCTGTACAGGTTAGGTGTGAGCAATTCATCACTTTCACCGAGAATATGTTTGAAAAGTTTAATTATAAATAATGCTGAGATTAATGATGCTATTGCTAAATATGTATATAATTTTTACTTAATTATATTCCAAAGTCAAATGTAAACATTGAATGCACAAGCATCTGTGATAGTTTTTTTTAAAGATTTATTTATTATGCATAAAATGTGCTGCTGGCATGTATGTCTATATGCCAGAAAGGGGCACCATATCTCATTGTAGATGGTTGTGAGCCACCATGTGGTTGCTGGGAATTGAACTCAGGACCTCTGGAAGAGGAGCCAGTGCTCTTAACCTCTGAGCCATCTCTCCAGCCCTCAATAGTCAGTTTCGATGGTTGACACAGTCTGGAATCTTCTGGTAAGACAACCTCAATGAAGTATTGCCTAAGTCAGATTTTTTGGGGACACTAATTTGAAAATTTTCTTTATTCTTTTTCAAAGATTTATTTATTTTATATAATGTGTATGAGTGTTTCTCTGCATGTCAGTGTGTACCACATGCATACCTGGTATCCACAGAGGTCAGAAGAAGGTGTCAGAGCTCCTGGCACTGGAGTGACAGATAATTAGGAGCTGCCATGTGGGTGCCAGGAACTAAACTGAGTCTTCTGTGAGAGCAGGAAGCCTTTGAACTGCTGAGAGACTCTCTCTCTCACTGTGAGAAATTTTCTTAATTGGAATAATCGAAGTGGGAAGACCCACCCTGGACATGGCTTGAACCACTTTATGGGAAGGGTCCTGGAATACATGAAAAGGAGAAAGCAAGCTAAACACACAAAAATTCTCTCTTTCTGCCTGTTCTTGACCATGAATTGACTGATTGCTTCAGGTTCCCACTGCTATGACTTTCCAGCAGTGATGGGTGGTAACCTGGAGAATTGTGAACTAAAATAATCCCTTCCTCCCCCATTTGCTTTTGTGAGGGTACCAGTCACAGCAACAGAAAAGGACACTAAGACATCAATAAATGTTTGCTGAAGGATACAGTGCCTTTTACTCTTCAACTGAATCTGATGTATAATTACAGTTACATGCCAGTTAATTATTACTAATCATCTTAGCTGCATATCACCGTGTTAATAAAAATTAAGTGATAAGACATGACATGCTGATTTGTTTTATTTTAAAAGTTAATACATAGGTTAATTTCTTCAGATCTGTGTCATTTAAACTTAACAAGAGTTGTCTATTCTATAAGATACAATTTATAATTTGTTTAGTGGTAATTTTAAGATCACTGTTAATAATAGGATAAAGAGATGCCTCAGAGGCTAAAAGCACTTACTCTGGCAGATGGTGGTGGTGAATGCCTTTAATCCCAGCACTTGGGAGAAAGAGGCAAGTGGGTCTGTGAGTTCAAGACCAGCATGGTCTATGGTAGTTGTTGCAGGACAGCCAGAGCTACACAAACAAATTGTGTCTCAAAACCCAAAACAAACAAACAAACAAATAACACTTGCTACTTTTGGCAATTTAAGTGTAATTGGTTCCCACACTCATAGAGAGTGGCACTATTAGGAAGTGTGGCTGTGTTGACGTGGGTATGGCCTTGTTGAAGAAACTGTGTTATTGTATGAGCAGGCTTTGAGGTTTCCTGTGCTTAGGATATCACAAGTATCTCAGGCAACTTTCTGTTGCCTGCAAGACCCAGAACTCTCAGTTTCAGCAGGTCTGCCTACATGCTGCAATCATGATGATAATGGACTGAACCTCTAAAAGTATTAGTGATTTACCCAAATTAAATACTTTCCTTATAAGAGTTGCCATGGTCATGGTATCTGTTCATAGCAATAAAAACCCTAAGATAGAAGTTGGTACCAGGAGTGAGGTTCTAAACCATGCAGAAATAGGTACATTTTTTTGCAGAAGGTTAGGGTTCAGTTCCCAGCACCCACATGTGGTTTAAAACTGTTTATAACTCCAGTTCAAGGGAATGCAAAGCTCTATTCTGATTCCTGAGGGCACTTTATGCACACGATACATATCCATACAGACAATATGCATATAATTGCAGACAAATACTTATACACATAAAACAAAGAAATTATTAATGCATAATTTGGTGTTGAATTGATGTGTTGAAGGTAAACTCTCCCATTACTCCACAGTTTGCAACTGTGGTCTTTACAGAATAATTAGCCAAGATGAGTTTTCACTGGAGAGAGATGCAGCCCTGAATGAGAGGACCTTACAGGAAGATATGTAAAGGGGGCTAGGACAACACTGTGAGGACAGAGAATGTCTGTGCATCTGAATGCTGTAGAATTACAAGGTCCTCTGGTCAACCACCCAAAACTGAAAGAGTCAAAGATGCATTACACAGCCTAGAAGGATCCTGGCTCCATACCCACAAGTATGCTGCCTCCAAAACTAATAACAATAAATTCTATTGCTTTAAACAATAATGGGTGGGAGCTGTCTAAGTGGGTAAAGACACTCATCAATAAGACTGATGACTGGAGCTAAAATTCCCTGGGCCCACATGTTGGAAGGAGAATACCCCGTCTCACAGGTTATCTTCTGATCTCCACATGAGTGTCATGGCATGTTTACATGCAGCACAAACACAATTAATTAGTGATGTACTAAAAACATGGATAAACAATACATTTAGAACCACGCAGTTGTGACTCTTTGCTGTGGCAGTCTAAGAAAATAAACACGTGTGAAATATCCTACTTACGTAACCCATGAAGCAAGTTATTTATGGTGGGAAGTAAACCTGTGTTGGCCCGGTTATTTGATAGTGAGGGTTGACTGTTGTTTAGCCTGAGTGGAGGGCTGCAGCCATAAAATTTAATGAGCTTAATCAGCATCTTGCATTTGATTATGGATACTTTACACATGAGGAAGGAAATGTAATGTTTTATCCAAAATGTTATCCTGGCAAAGGCATATTAATGAGTTTTAATTTTCCCTGTCTTCTGGATTTATCTTGTTAAGTAAGATGCCTCCCAGCAAAGGGAAGGAAGGGATGTTCAGGAATGACTAGGTTTTTATTACATATTTTGGGTGTATTCTCCAAGTCTTCAGAAAATAGTTAATGTTTTTGCAAATTATGATCACCCAAATGTTTTCCTTGTTTTCAACAAAAGTGAGAAAATCTAAAGCATGTGATCATTAAAAATATGTTTATGGTGATATGAAGTGATTTATAGCATATAACTGATTAGTTATTGCTTGAATTTTGCCATCTGTTTAGGATCAGTAGCTACTCATAGGAATGCCCCTCGGTGCCCATGAGCACAAAGACTGAACACAGTTTCTGTGTTCTGGTTTTAAGCCACTCACATATGAAGCAATTTAATAAAGCAGCCATGATTTCCTTGAGACACACTTTTCTAACAAAACCATGTCTTTTCCTTTAATAATTATTTGTATAAGGTTCAAGCCTGATTTGTAACATGTACAAGTTTTTTAGAAATGTAGGCATGAATGCTACTTGAAAACAGAAAAGAATCCTAAAGCTGATGGTTTCAGAAAAAAAAAAAAACACATTAAAACATTTCAATTCAGATACTCCTTTTCTGTAAAGAATAAGGTGGACAAGCATTCTCCATTTGTAAGAGTATATTTAGATAAAAAGAGAGAAGCAACAGCAATTCAGGGGAGAGTGGATGTTAGAGTCAAGCTATGAAAGTATTTTTAAATGAATGATGGGCTTCCACAGACATCACATGTAGCATTTTGGTCCCTTGAGAGACATGTGAATGGAGGAGATATTTTTAATGCTACTACTTGTAGTTCTTGAGAAGCTATTTTCTTTCCAAATTTGTAAGCAGAATTTTGAAAATTAGAAAGCAGCTTATGATGCACAAAAAAGGTAGCTGTCTTTCAAAGTCCTTGCAGGAGCTTCAATCTGTCACTCAACTGCTGTTTCTAGCTATCCCAGTAGCTGGCCCCCACCACACACCTGTGTTCATTGGTCCAGGATTGACTAATCGAGCCCATCCTTACAGTTATTGAGCTGGAAAGTGTACTGCTTTCCCCAAATGGCCCTTATTTTACTCATTGGAGACTTTTGCTTTTGTCTAACATTATCTGAATTCTCTCCTTTTGGAGTGGATTTCTGTTTATTATCATACTCATCCTCCATAATTCTCAGTCTCTTGATAACAAGGGGCTTTCCTCTTGGTTCTTTGTAATTGGGAAGGGTGGGCTGTGAGACAATGTGGGCTGGCCTTCTTCTGTGCTATTGGTGAGAGAGGGGGCAATTCTGGGCATCTGACTAGAGGCTTCATACTAGCTGTTCAACTGAAGAACTCTGTGTGGTGCACAGGAAGGAGACAGCCCCAGGGGTTAGAAATGTAGCTAATGGCATGTGCTTGGAAATGAATTCTGGTTAAAGGCAAGCACACTGGGAGACACAGCAAACGTAATTCAAGTATTTGTAAATGGGAATATGTGCACACATGCACAGAGAGAGAGAGACAGACAGAGAGAGAGAGAGAGAGAGAGAGAGAGAGAGAGAGAGAGAGAGAGATCTGAAGGTAGGCGACAAGCAATTAGACATCCGTGATTTGATTAAATGTTCCTTGTGGCAAGGCTGTTACAGTAAACTATCTAAATAAGAGAGTGCCCACTTATGGTGAGGCTGTTTCAGATAACATTTAAGATAAACTAAACAAGAGAATGCCCCCTAGGCACATGCCGTATGATGGTGTGTAGCAGCTTGCAAATACAGGCACATGTTCTTGAGGCGGCCACAAAGCTACACTGCAAAAAGTTCCTATGTTGATAAAAATAGTAATCTTAAGTCAAGAATATGCCAAATTCTTCATATATCTGGGACAATAATTTTATAACTAAGGATGTGCAAGTTTTAGAATGCTTCAGGGCATACTCCAGTGGGACTTGACAGAAAACAGTCACAAACAAAGCCCAGGTAGTAAAAGAAAGCAAAGCAAACAGGCATAAAGTGAGGGCATGTGTAAGGCAGGGTGAAGGAAACAGTGTAGAACTTAGCAGTTATGGCAAAGGGCAAGATCTGCAAACAATGCCAGTGTCTGGGAGTCCTTGGGGGTTCTAGAAGCTGAGTTCAGTGAGAGTGAGGGCTCTTGGGTCCCATGCTGCCTATGAAGAGGAAGGATCTTCAAGAGTGGAATACAGAGCTGTTGTAGCTCTAATTCCCCTATGAGGTCGGCCTGAGACCTTGCAGTAAGTATCTCCAAGCCTTGGGGTTTCATGTAAGAAAACCCTGTGGCATGCTGCCTTCTGCACAAGCCATAAACAACTGCAATGAGTTGCTAAAAGTTTGAGCATGGGAAAAGGTGTGAACCATTAAAGAGCAGGACGGCCATAATCATCTAAAATGCTGTAGGGAGTTCATTAAGTAGGGAAAGGGGCAATTAAATTTGACAAAAGTGTTATTCACAGGGGAAAATTTATAAACCATATTAATGGAAATAAAATATGTTAAATAAATTACTGATAATTTTGGTAAGCACCCTTTACTGTTCTCTCTCCCCTTCCTCTCTTCAACATTCTTTGTATCAGAGTTTAGGAAACATTTACAAATGTTAGGAACAGATACTATAAAATAAAACGAATAAATTCAATAAAGCCTTAGAAGTAAAAAATCAAGGCTTACATCATCATTTGCCCTTAAAGGATAAATTACTAGAAGGATGTCCTGTGTCTGCACCACTTGAGTTTTGGTACAGTAGTTAGGATATCTACATTATGTTTATTTTCTCCACCTGTCCCGTAGGCTTTTCAAATAAACAGTATTATTACAATCAATTAAGAAATGTCAGTGTGTCAGGGGATGCTTCAAATTTTGCTCAGTAACACTGTGAAAACGGTTAAGAACTCAGTGCTGTTGGAGCTGACCTAGGCCTTTTCTGCTTATGTAGCTTATTTATTCTTCTGTTTGTTCAAACTATAGTTCTGTTGTCTGTAACAGGTAGCAACAGTTCTTGATGCTGGGAATCTATGGAAACAGAACTGACCTGAACTGGCTAAGCAGCTCCACAGACAGCAGGGAAGACAATAGTGTGTGTGTGTGTGTGTGTGTGTGTGTGTGTGTGTGTGTGTGTGTATACAATATATACTTACACACATACACAGATACATATATATATGTATACATACATTTATACACACATATGTTCTGGAATTATGTTCTGGCACATTGTAAATATTTGTCCCTCTTACTGGTTTAACAAAATGCTGATTGGCCAGAAGGCAGACAGGGTGGGGCTACTAGACTAAGAAAACTCTGGGAAGAGGAAGAATCAGGCAAAGATGCCAGCAGACACAGAAGGAAGAAGGCCAGAATGCTGCTCTGAGAAAAGATACTAAACCACTTGGCTAATCATGGGTTAGTTTAATAGTTATAGGACTTAGCAAGTTATAGGACTGAGCCATAGGTCAATCAACATGAAATTAATGTAAGCTTCTGTGTGTTTCTTTGGGACTTTGGGACTGCTGGTCCAGATCTTGTGGCTAGTCTGGGCCAGAAACTTCATGTTTTATACACACACACACACACACACACACACACACAATCTGTGAGACGACTAAAGTAAAGACAAGTCCAGGGATACCCTGTGAGACCTGGGAAGCAGTGAAGAGTCATCATGCAACAGTGGGAGGGAGCAATCTGCAAGGGGCAGCCTGTGTGGAAGCCTCTAAGGAGGTTCCTCCAGTCACTGACTAGTCACCTCCCTGGGAGTTTGTGGGCAAGAGGGAGGAAGACAGCCCTGAGTGTAAAAGGATCAAGGCTTGAGAGAGCCTAAAACTATTTTAGCTTGCTCAAATTTCATTTCCAGCTATTAAGAAGATTTCAGAAACTATCGATCAGGGGTTTAATGTCGTCTAATTATGCCTTGGACTGTTGCCTAGAGCAATGGATAGAAGGAAGAACAAAGGGATGCTGGAGACCCTCTAACATAGTGGCACAGTGGTTGCCAGGGGCTTTGGGAGAATAAAAAAGTCTAAAGAGGCTAAAGGACTCTAAGCTGAGTATGGGAAAAGGAACCCTGGGAAGGAGCTCTGGGTTCACTGGGACATGGAAAGGCCCTTCGCTGTTTGCTCTGTGTAGCTAGTGAAGGGTGGTGCGGTTTTTTGACTTAAGAACCATGACTTTGTATTTTTAAGATACAAAGAAAAGCAAACCCGCCGCCATTTCAGGTTATTTGGACTAGCACATGTACCAGGTAGCTGCTACGTGCCAGGAATTCTTACAATGACAAAGAGCAGAGTGCTATGGATAACTATTTGAAAAAAGATTTTCTATATTTGTGTGTATGCCCATGTGTGTATGTGAGTGCTCTCATTTGTAAATTTGTAGGCAAGTTGTTGTGAGCCTTCCTTGAATTTTTCTTTTCTTTTTGTTTCTTTTCATTGTCTTGAGGCAGTCTTAAACTGTGCTTCAGTCTGGTTTTGAACTTATGATCTCACAAACTGGCATCATTATCTATCTATCTATGCGGACCAGAAAACAAAGGAGAATCTTCCTAGCATCACCTATCTCACACTGTAGCTCAGTCTAGCTTCAGACTCATAGTGTCCTCCTGAGTGCCAGGATACCAGGACCTTGCTGCCATGCTTGGATTTTACAGTGCATTTTACTTAGAGAAAGAATTCAGTCCACACAGGTTAATAGTGTGGCTTAGATTATAGGACAGTGGATAAGATAGAAAGAATACAGCAATAATAACAAGAACCAGTGGCTTTGTGCTATTGGAACAGCATGTAAGCGAACATGAGAGGGTTTTGTTGTTGTTTGTTTTTGTTTTTATGGCAGTGAAGCTGTTCTGTACCATGGGGCCTTTCTCAAAAATCCATAGGATTTTATAGCACAATGTATGAGCATTTGGAAATCACCATTCAGGAGATCCTAGCACACAATGCAGAATGCTACTATAGTACCTAGCTCATGCAAACACGTGATCAGTATCATTGAAGGTGCCCAAGAAAGGTGCTCATTGAGTGCATGTATTTCTGGAATGAGCAATCAGGAACTGGCCTACATACCCACTAACAGATAAATGGTAAAGGGAATGTATATGTGTCCAAGAAAATTTTACTCAGCTGTAAAGAAAAATGAAATCACAACATTCGAAGGGAAATGGATGACATGTAGGTTCTAGTTTTTAATTTTTATGTGTATGTATGGGGGCATAAGCCATAAAACTAGAAAGCAGAACAAGAAGAAGGAAACAGAGGGAAGAGGGTACTAGGATAGACATGTAAAGAGAGCAGAAAGGGGTATTGGGAACAAGAAAGAGATCAGTGGGAAGGAATCATTGGTCTGGAGTGGTGGTGGGAAAAGAGGAGGCCCAATGTAACAATGCACATATGAAAATGTTCAGAGAAAGGGGTTACTTTGTATGGCGTTTTAAAAAACAACTAGACAATTTCATAAAGCTTATCAGGGGGCTAGAGAGATGTCCCAGTGACTAAGAGGACATTACTTTCCCAAAGCACTAGAGTTCAATTCCAAGTACCAACTTTGGGGGCTAACAACCACCTGTAACTCTGCTCCATGTCATCCATCCTCTTCTGGACTTTGAAGGCACCTGCACTTAACATGTGTATCCCTCCATAATTAAGCATAAAAATTTACCAGGACCCGAGGGGCTAAAGACCACACTGTCTTAAGCAACGCCATGAATTCAGGCCTCAGGTAAGTTAGGTTTTCTTTTACTGTAGTCAGGTCTTTCCCAGGCAACAGTTGACTACCTTCAAACTGGGAATCAATCAGATAATAGACTGGTAATTGATAGATTTCCATAGTAACACATCCTGTTTAGCAAAATACCTTTTAACTGTGGAATTTCTCCACCCTATGTGTCTTCGTGCACTCCCCCACCTTGAGTTTCTATTTAACTGCTGGCCAAACAATAGTTTTAGAGCTCGATCAGAACTTCTGTTTTGTTCTCATTTCTTGTGTTTCTTATCCCTCCATTTTCCTACTCCTACTTTAGGTTCACATTGAAGACCCCGCTGGCCAGGGCAAAATTAATATTAAAGAAGAAGACTAATTGGCAAATGAAATTGTGATGAGCCCTGTGCCAGAGCCCAGAGAGCTGCTTTTCTAGGAAGGTAGGACAGATGGTTACCCTCTGCTAGAGTGACGGTAGTGAAGGTAGACTGCCAAAGGAAAGCCTGGTTTCCTGACTGACCTTCACATCTACGCACACATCTTTTTCTTCTCCAGCACTGCCTAAATCGATGATCTCACTTGGTGCAGCTTTCAGCCTTTATTATTGTTCTTGTTGCTTAATCCCTGAAATTTAGTTTGGGTCTTTTTTCTGTTCTTTTATTTGTCTTGTTTTTTCCTATTCCCTTCAATTCTCATCATGTACATGTTCACCTCACCTTCTGAATGGTTAGAGCATGTTTTTAATAGACACTCACATCTGTGTTTGCTAATTCCATCATCTCTGCCATTTCATCTTTGTTGCCATTAATTGAGTTTTTATTTTTAGTTTATACATTGCATTTTCTTTCGTCTTTGCATGTGTGGCAATGTTTGCTTAGATGCCAGTCGTTAAGAAGTTTGCATTATTGGAGGCTGTTTTTGCTGTATTCCTTTTAAGTATCTTTGGGCATCATTTTGGGGTTGCTGTTAATTTGCATAAAACTAATTTGATCTGTTTGCAGCTAGAGCTAAATAGCAGAATTTAGGAAGCAGAATAATTCTAAGAGTATATAAGCTTAATAACTAAGATTGAAATTAGCTCAATACTAGCAGGACTAAGAGAAGGGATGAAAAAGTATTTTGGTTTTTTTTTCATTTGCAACTGGAGAATTCAGCAGCTATCTCTCAATAATCAATGGAATGAGTTAGGTTTAACAATCAGTAGGAGATGGAAAAACTTGAAAACACTGTCAAATCAACTTAGTAAAACTAATAATCACAGGATGGAGAACTCAACACTGGAAAATGGGGATGGCTGAAAAGTGCTTGGCCAGTCTTCCATGTTAAAATAAAGAAATGAGCATGGATAATCAGTGGGAAGGAAGTAATAAATACAGGAGCACAGATCAGTAACAGGAAACAGTATGTCAGTTACTTGGGATGCTCAGCAAGTGCCCACTTACATTAGAACAGAAAAACTGGAAAAGCTACAGAATACCATTATCAGAAGGAGAAGATGTTTGTACAGCTCCTACAGGCTTCACAATATGAAGTGAGAATACTATGAACTATTTTATATCAATATCAATAAGCTTAACTTGGGTGGAATGGAGGGAGTCCTTACAGATATGAAACATTCTTAAGAAAATTAGATGTCCAAAATAGCTCTGTGGCACACATTATAGTGCCACAGTGGCATCTCAGCATTAAAGAAGAAAAAATCCACTACAAAATTCCATGAAATCACAATTACCCTTACATCCAAACAGGAAAAGCCAGGGTAGTGAGAATCTTTAAATCGTTTTCTTTATAAGTACACATACATACTAGCTGCCTACTTTTCTGTTGCTGTGGTTAACACTGTGACCAAAAGCAGCCTGAAGGAGAAGAGGGTTTGGGGACTTAGAGGTCACAGTTCATCATCAAGGGAAACTAAGGACATAAACTCATGGCAGGAGCCTGAAGTAGAAACTACAGAGAAACACTTCTCACTGCCTTGCTTCTTTCAGCTTGCTCATCCAAAAGGACAGGACCACCTTATACAGCCCAGGACCAGGACTTGTCTAGGGAAGGAAACACCTACCGTGGGCTAGACCTTTTGTATCAAATAACAACCAATAAAATGCCCCACAGACACTTCCACAGTCTAATCTGATGGAGGCAATTCTTCAGTTGAGCTTCCTCTCCCAGGCAAGTTGACAGCGAAGATTAGGCATCACACACATACACACTCAATGAAATGTCAAGTTGAATGTAGCATCTTACTAAAATAATAAAACTTGGATCAAAATGGATTCCCTTTAAAATTTCAAGATAAATCTAACATTCAAGTATTAATGAAACAACACATTAACAGATTAAACACAACATGAGATAATCTCAACAGAACAATTAAAAAATTTTAACATAAATTTATGATTTAAAACCTTGTGAAACTAGAAAGATAACAGAACTTTCTCAGTCTGGCAACAGACATGGATTAAATATCCAACACCGAAGCTGAAACTGAATTCCATTCCCATCCAAGATCAACAAGTCAAGATGTCACTCTCCTATTTCCTACTCACTATTGAGTTAACCAGTTCAGTCAGACAAAAATAAATTACAAACAAGCAAGCAATAATGATCTTACAAATCACAGAGATAGAAAATAAGCCAACTGTTCATAGAAAATGTGAATTTCTTAGCAGAACATCCTAAACTGCACATCATGCCGTAACTGATTATAGTAGTAAATTTATGATTGGTATTACAAGAGCAATTGCATTTTCTTGTGTTAGCACTGTATATTGGAGTTTTAAAATAGAAATAAGATCTCATTTACAATAGCATATGAAGAGTATAAGAAATGCTCATGGTTGAATACAACAAAATACTATGGTATTTGTTTTTTTGTTTTCTGTTGCTGGAAGACAATAACCTGACAAGTTTATTTTGGCTTACAATTTTGGAGACTCAGAGTCTATGGTGTCTGGAAGGCATTAAAACCTGCAGCAAAGACATGGCAGCAGGAGCAGGATGCTGGCAGATCACATTACACTTGCCCTCTAGAATCAGGAAAAGAACAGGACGTGGGAAGGGCTATAATACTTCAAATCCCTCTTCCAGGACACTTCCTCCAGCAAGGCTCCACCCCCTAAAGGTTATGCAGACAACAGCACAAGCTGGGGACCAAGTGTTCAAATACAAGGGCCTATCAGACACATGTAATATGTAAACTGTAACACAGACCTGGAAACTCACTCACTGCTCGGAGAAGTGAAAACAGAGCTCTGTGTGTATGTGTGTATGTATGTGTGTGGGGGATGTGATTGACTAGTCTGACTCCATCTTATTACAAGGTCAAAATAACTTCATTTCTGTTTTCTGCGAAACTTAGATTTGACTAGGTTTTGACCCATTTTCTGAAATGTGACCTATTCCACACCCTAAACACTGATCTTTAACCTGATAAAATGTTCTGCCAAATAATTTTGAAAAGGTCAGTCAAGTTTCTATGTGCCCAAAGTTTCTCTGGAACTCCTGACCCCCTGAAAACCTTCTACGCTTGCAGTTTGAAGCTATATAAACCCCACTGTCTCCTGTGTTTGCTGCTATTTTCTCAAACCCCACTTTGGGGAAATATCCTTATCTGACAGAAAATAAAACTTGCATAACTTGACCAAAGAACCTGGGTAATGGTCCTTATTCTCATGTAGTGGGACTAACAGTATCCCATACTGTTGAACAAGAAGACGATATTGTCAATACTCCTCAAATTGACCTATAAGTACAATGTCATGTATTACCAACTAAAATGTAAGCAGGATTTTAAAACAAACTGAGCCAAGAATATTTAAAACATATTTTGTAAAAAGGGAAAAAAAATGAGCAAAATTGACAGGCTGACTATTTCCAATATCAAGAATAGTTTTAAAACTACAGTGACTAAAACTATGGTATTTTTTTCAAACTCAAGCCCAGGACAAGTGTCACTCGGGATATAATGAGGAGTGCCTTCTCCCAGCATCCCTCACTACACCCTCTACCCTAAAACTTCCTCCAAGGGGCTGGGCTTCCAGTCTCTTGGCCTCTTAGCCCAGGCTGTTACTCTTAGTAGGTGCCTCCTCCCTGGCTTTCCCCTCTTCCTCTCCTGATCTGATTTAGTCTGCTGGCTGTTCAGCCCAGACTCCTCTCTCTACCAGCTTCTCCTTATACTACAGTAAACATCTTCTCCATAGTTTAGCTATAGTCATGGCCTCCTCCTTGGATTTTGTTTTTCATTCAGTATTAAGAGTATACAGATGGACACATTAGCCAGCAGGGCAGAAAAGAGAGCTCAGAAATAAACACACATATAATTTGCAAAGACACTCAATAGTGAAAAGTATATTTTGAAGATATACTGCTAGAATAATTGCATTGTATGCAAAGGAGGGGGTATCTCATAATACACTGCAAAAGAACAATAGCCTAAGTCCCTTAAATTATAAAATATTTTAAAGAATTTCAAACAACTTTTGCTTAGGCAGTAAATAACTAAAATGCAGAAAGAACCTACTCTTAAAAAAAAATTGCTACTTTGAACTTCACTGAAATTTAAATGACTTGCTCTCTGAAGGTCACTTTAATGAGATAAAAGGGTAAGGTTTAGATTGGGAAGAAATCCTTACAAGTTAATTTAAAAAAAAAAAAAAAAAAAAAAAAGATACACAACCTACACACAAAATTTGGACACCAGCAAGAAAGATTTCCAAAGTGTGGATTAGTACAGAAAAAGACCTCCAGTGTCATTAGTTACTTAGGCATGCAGATTATAGGCAGACTGCAATGAGACCATGAAGTCTGTGAAGGGGAGGAGCAACTGGAAAGCAATGCTTTGCTCAAAGGTATAAAGTAGTGCAAAGACCTGAGAAAAAAGTTGGATGGGCTTTGTTTTTAATAAGATAAGCCACCCGTAGGGGTGTGTTTATTGAGGAAAAAAAAAATAAAAGATTCCCCAAGGCTGCTAGTGGAAAAGCCAGGCACAGTTCATCTCTCACAGAACCAAAGCTCAGTAGTCCAAAGCTGACCTAGAAACAGCCCCAAACACTTTGTTGCAAATTTGTTTAAGAAAGCACAATAAAAATATCAGCTAGAAAACATTAGAGCATTTTGGGAATTAATTGTAATATTGAATGGTAGGTAGTGCCAACACATTTTAACTTATGCCAGAGTCACTATTTTGTGAAAAATGAAATTTACTTGTTTTCAAGTAAACTTACTTTATTAGGCTAATATGCAGGAGGTGACTTTAATAATGAGGATATATTTTAATTAGTCTATCAATTCTGCATGCAAATGAATGCATGGAAAACACTTTATTCTCCTGAGTAGCTTAAGCATTCCCTGTCTAATCTTATTTACATTCTTAATTTGCTTTGCAAATTTTTCATTACCCAGATAAAATTCAAGTGGTCACAAACTGAGACTAGAAATACCTGAATTAATGAGGCCTTCCCTATCTTGCTTTTAGACCTTGCACTTTAAGCCTTCTTAAGGGGAAGAGTTGGTTCAATGTTCCCCTGGCACCTGTCAGGTTTTCTAGTTTTCACACTCTGTGTATCTGTCTTTGCCAGCTTGATGCCAACGGCTTCGTCAGCAGAAAACATCAATCTGAGTGCTTTCTTTCCCCTTAGAGTTGAACTTACACATCATACACAACATGGAAAAGTGTAACAGATGATATTTGAAGGAACTTCTCAAAAGATCATTCAGGTTGCACTGTGTTTAAATATTTACTAAATTCAATAAATTATGACTCAACTTTCCAGCAATCCTGGGTTACTCTCCAGCATCCCCATGTCCTTCTCAGTTATCTCAGTGATCTGAGCCCTCTGAACCTCCCCAGCCTGAAGTACAGATCTCTCACCCATCCAGAAATGTTCTGGACATTTCCTTCACTTCTGAGAGATTTCTTGTCTTGAATCTTCCATAACTCTGCCTTTATTTTACGATTTATCCATGTTTTGTCCCTACCTTTGGTTCCCCCTTGGGATGCCTCTTAGAGAATCTCTACCCGCTCCCCCCCCCCACCAAGTGCATTATTAAGAGCTTCTAAACTTACCCAGCTATGTGGTCAAATCTGGCCTCAGCATCCCTTAGATAATCAATCCAAATGGCCACCCAATGGTACTCTAGATCCCAATGTTATTTGGGACTTTTCAACTACTCAGAGTGACCAGGAAAATAGAAAGAGCATCTCTACATCAAAGCCTTTCTTTCCTCAGCTCCAAGCCATCTCTCTGCTCTTCCCGTTCCCTGAGCTGCCCTTCCCTATATAATTTAGCCATTTTGGTTACCTGACCCTTTGTCCACTCTTTATGCTCCCGGTCTCCCGGCTCTCCCCTCTCCTCACATGGCCTGGCTCAGGGTTATGTTCACTCTGGACTCTCCCATATGTGTCTGTCTCTGGCTGTACTTTCCTTTCATCTACAGTAAACCTCTCCCACCATACCTAGCAGGAGCCACGTTCTTTTTTAATTTTTTTTTTTTTTTTTAATTCATCTGGTGCTGAAACCCGGGATTCCCTTCCGAAGAACACAGCCTTTCCAAACAAAGATGCTGGTCTGGCTCTTCTACAGTATGTACGGGTCATTTGTTTTTTCTGGCTCCTGTTAGCTACCAAATTTGATTCTAAATTCTAGAATCTGCCTTTTCAGCTACTCTAACCATTCTCCTCCTTGTCTATGCATAAGTCTCTCTCTGGATCCTTCTACATCCTTCTACAGAAACCACCTGGGTGTTTCTACTAAAGACACTTACCAGATCCATTTCCCCTGCTCTCTAGCTTTCCCTTGCCTGCGCCTAGGAAATGCAATCTCACCTGCAATCTCACTGTGCTATCTTGCTGTGGCCCACAGCTTCTGCTCTCAGATCCCTCCTAAATTTTCCTCTCCCCGCTCAGAGCTGCCTGCTTGGTCTCTTCCTTAAGCTCCGTAGTCCTCTCCTCCCTCCTCTCAAAGCCCCTCTAAGCCTGGGACCCCTCTGGGATACACGGGGTTCTTTCTCAGCACCCTCTCAGAGCTTATAGAAATCCCCTCCCCCGCCCCCAGCACAGTGTAATTTTTTGATGCTCCCTTCTCTCCTCCTTGGTCTACAAACAGCTTGGGCTCAGTGTAGATCAGTATAGATCAACGGCCAAAATTTGGCACGCTTGACTTCCACATTCTCACAAATCATAACAACTGCCACTAAAAAAAAAAAAATTGATCATGAAACTTCTAATATCTGAACTTGCTCTGCTCTGTACTTCCTGTACTTCCCACTTTTAAAAATCTTTTATCGCTACAGTTTCTCTGTGCTCTGCTCTCAGAAAAAAAAAAAAAAAATCTAAGATCATGATTTGTAAGTTCATTGGGTATGAGAAAAAAAAATCTATAAAATCTGAATTAAGATTTGGCTTTAAATTTATAAGTAAAGGCTTATAATTAATAACCTATATTTGAGTGTAATTTTTTCTTTTTACTCTTTGGGGGTCTGCCACCCAGCTTCCAAATAAATACCTGAAGACATTCTTATTCTTACTCATGATGCTCAGCATTAGCTTGGCTTGTTTCTAGGCAGCTTTTATAAGTTAAATATCATCTCATTTCTCTTCTTCCATGTTTTGCCTCTGAGCTTTTTACCTTTCTTAATTCTATGTATTTCTTCCTTCTTACTCCTTGGCAGGTTGTGTGGCTGGATGCCTGGCCACTGGCATCCTCCTTACTTTCTCCTCTTTTTGGTTCCTCCTCTTTCCTCAAGCCTGGATTTCTCCTCCTATTTATTCTCTCTGCCTGCCAGCCTTACCTGTTTCTCTCTCCCGACTAGATATTTGTTGTAGTAAGTTTTTCCCGGCCTGTTTGGGTCTGGAGATTTATGACCTGGCACACATGTGGCGCCGGCGA
>PVIH01001829.1:129610-215246 GCA_004025045.1 Sigmodon hispidus
TGGCCCATATCTTAAGCACATTACTAGCTAGCTCTTTCTTCTTAAATCAACCCATTTCCATGAATCTACCCACCACGTGGCTTGCAGCCCGTGGCTCACCTGAATTCCTACATGCTTCTTCTTCGGGGGACAGATGGCGACTAGTAAACTCCACCCCTTCTTCCTACCTGGCTGCCTCTGATTCTCCACCCACTTCTACAGTGCCCTGCATGGGTCCAAACAGTTATTTATTTATATTGTACAGAGAACATTCCACCACAGCTATTAACCATTCAGCTCTTTATTAGGCCAATCAGGTGTTTTAGACAGGCAAAGTAAAACAGAATTAAACAAATGCAACATAAAATAATGCAGCACATCTTTTCATTATTAAACAAATATTCCACAGCATAAGCAACTGTAACACATCTTAAATTAATGTTCCACAACACATGGGTAACCTTAATTTGCTACAACATACTCTATATGTGATTCAGCTCTTGTTTAGAATATACTGTATATGTAACTTAGATTCAATTCTTGTTTAGGAAAATAGATGTTTTTAAATAGCAACCATGTGACTCTCCTCCATCTTGGCTAATGACCTCATCAAGATGGAGGAGAGCAGCCATATGACTGGTAGCCATCTTTACTAAGGTTAAAAGGTATACACCCTATGTTAAGCATCTTATTATGACCACATACTTTAAACCATCTAAGGCAACATCCATATAATTTTTCAGTCATACTGAGCTCTCTGCTTATTCTTTTAGACTGAAAAAACACCAGGTCTTCAAAAATATTTTGGAATAAAATGAATTTTTGTATAATAAAAAATTTCTAAGGTTATAAAGGTATACTTGGGTTAACAGAAGCTAATTTCAGAGTGTATATCTAACTACTTTATGTCTTTGCTAACTGCTCAGTACCAGACTTCTAGGTATATTTGATAAATAAGATTTATAAATTTCTAAGGTCTACTTAGTTTCACAGTAATATTTGTCTAGCATCTTTGTCTTTTCTCACTTTATTAAGCTTTAGCTTTTCGGATAAACTAAGTTAAAAAAAAAAACCTGATATTCTATAATGGTGCACTATAAAGAATCAGAAAATCTCAGTTTCTCTGTGGACTATACTTAAAGTTTTATTTTGATGCTAGAGGTAATTCAATTAAAACTACAACTCAAAATTTTAAAGCTCAAACTTAACAGAGATAAAGCTGTAAAATTTTAATCTTATGAAAGCTATCACTTAAACTATTAAAGATAATTAAAACATTCAAGTTATGTATTTTTAAGGTTAAGGTGAAACTCAGGTAAACTTAGTATATATGATCCTCAAACTCTTCAGAGATCTGTTGAATATAGCATTCAAAATATTTAATGAGAACGTTTCCCATAATAGACATGCCATCTTTTACCAGGAACCTTAAAGTCTTCAACGAAGATAGATAGAACATGAGCACTGTTCTATGTTCTATGTTCTATGTTCTATGTTCTATGAATTGTGGTAACATCAATTACTGGGGAAAGCTGCTCCATGCCTTGCCTGAAGCCAGGGCTCTTCCCAAGCTGTGGATACTTCTGGGTTGACTGTCTTACTATGCCTGCTCCAAGTATGTCAGTCCCCCAAGTTTTTTTTTTCACAAGAAAAATCCCTCAGACTTGGGTCTGGCAGCCAAAGGCCAATGCTGCTCCATGTAGCAGCTGAAGATTAAAGGCTGCCCTGAATGACAACCTATGACTACTGCCCCCTGAAAAAGCCATTGAGACCAAGGAAGTCTAGGGCAACCATCGAGGTAGTGGGTAAGTCTGTCATTGTAAATGATATATATGACATTTAGATTATACCTCTTGCTAAAATTTATCCTTCTCTGATATCTTAAATCGACAACTAACTGTAGTTTTAATCATAGTGAGCTTACCAACTTCTCCCTCAAGGCTTCAGCTACCTTCTCAATTCTCTTCATATGTAAAAAGTCAGGCCTTAGGCCTCACTTTCCTAGAGCTACTAGGTCTCCAGCTAAGGAAGACAGTTTACCTTGCTACCAGACTCTGAAAAGAGATGAACTCACAAGTTTCAAAATAACTTTTTATTATTCTTTTATTTAAAAAACTTGCTTCACAATGACAACTCCCAGAATCGACCACCTCTGTCTCATGGTAAATGAATAGAAAAACATTTAAAGTTTACATAAATTGTGAAGATCTAAAAATGTGTTTTAAGGTGTGTAAATGCAAGTTATAAAGGTCTAATAATGTGTTTTAAGGTATTTAAATGTAGGTTGTAAAGATCTAAAAAATGATTTAATGATTTAAGAAAAATATTTTATGTTTCTTTCCTTGCTTTGCTATTTTTTACTAAAACTTCTAATGTTAAGATTTTAATGTCATTAAATGGAGTTCTGATAAGCTGGTAAAGCACTGAGTACTATTATCAGTCACAAGCTCAAGATTTTAAATTTCTGTTGGTTGTCTTCTAAAAAATGACTTAAATTGCTTCTCAATTGTTCTAACAATATTTCTAACCAACCTATATATCCAGCCCTCTGGAAAAGGTACAAATGCTGACATTATTTTTGGGTTCCCAAACTTTTTTTTATAACTCAAAGGCATAAGTCTACTGTGTTTTCTACAGCGTGGATTTCAGTATGGATTACAAACAATTCCAACATATATAAAACTTTTGTCTCCTTTTGTAAACTTGAAAAAAAATTGTAAGCCTCAGTGAATCCACTTGAATTTACTTTTCTCAGGTCAAATTACCCCAGATAAGCTAACTTTCCCCAGTTGCCTATTCCTGAGGGTGGGATCTCTCTCTCTCTCTCTCTCTCTCTCTCTCTCTCTCTCTCTCTCTCTCTATCTCTATCTCTCTCTCTCTCTCTCTCTATCTCTCTCCTGTTCCTGGGATTCCCCTCCTTGGACTACCCACACTGTAGGTTTGGAAGTTTCAAATGTACGCTGAAGATATTTTTTCCCTTTAACTCCTTACCTTTACCTTTTGTCCCTAATATATCTGTTTTTAGCAGATTCTCAATCAGCTAAAGTTTGCAAGCTGCTCCAAAGTCACACCCTGGGTGCTTCTGATGGAATTTCTAAGCAACCAAAGCCTCTGTGTCCCTAATGGCTCAAAAGCATCTAGTCCAAGGTGACCCAGCCTCACAAACTGCTCCAATGCAACCTATACTTCCCTAGCCCCAGATGGTTCTGCAGACCTGGATAGTGAGTGAAGCAGCCTGTTCTTTCTGGCCTTGGCCAGCATTCCAGCTTTCTTGGGTCCCCAACAACAGTACAACATTAACAGGAAGTAGTCATAGAAAAGATTGTGCCACCCTTATAATTTATTATCAATAAACATGCTAGGATGTTAGGTCTCAAATCTGGAAAAAGAAGGCTAACCAAAGTGCCTATTTAATATATCAAAGTGGACCTGGCCACTGGGTTTTCCCAGCATCCCTCAGTCCCTGCTTGTTACAAGGTATTTCAAATATCCAAGCCAAAGAAAAGTGCAGTAAATATTTGTTCCCAGCACCAATACTCTCTAATTTGACATAGTTTGGCTCAGTATCTGGTTTTATATCAGTCTGATATGTTTGCCATTTGTTTATTCTTTATCTTAGTTTTTTATTAGTATGGATCAATTCTACTTCTTGAGTTTGTAAGTACTTACAATAACAACTGTGCATAAAAAAAAAAAACAAGTCATAGATAAATTGGCATGTGACCATTGTTTGAGGATTCTGGGTAGAGGGCTGTCACACTAACTAGCTATCATTCTGAATTGTCAGATATCAGACAAGATACTGAAGCCATGGAAGCCTTGGTTTCTGCATCTTCTAATCACTGCAATAAGACCAGTCAGGCATCTCAGGACAGTTGGGAAGGTCACGGAGAGAATCCACAAGTAAAACACGTAAGGTGGAAGCTACAGAGATGGAGGATGTTGAATTGCCATGACTGTTATTACCAGGTTGTTGTTCGATGAATTTTTAGCTTCCTTGTTTCTATGCTGTTCCCCTTTCTGCCCAGCAGCTACGATCAGCATTGAGACTCACATCATCCTCCCCATAGCTCTGTTGACACCACATTCTCCAATGAGGACTGAATTATGACTCCTCTGCTTGCTGCATGAAAAATGCTCTCTTTCTGCTCTGCTGATGTATTGTCACAACCCCTCAAATTACACCAGGAAGCAAGGAGCCTATTGTTAATATTTAGGTCAGGTGTCTAAGACCTCAGTGGTGTGATCATTTGCTTTAAAATTTAAAAAATATGCAAATGTGGTGTGAAGGTGCTGCTCTGCCTCCCATCCCTGCTGGCAGCACCCCCACCTTGTCAGAATTTATTGTTTTTAAACATATGAAACATTTTACAGTGTGACCATAAGTCCTCATAAACATGGCATGATTGATGTGCACATGGTCAGAATGCCTTCAGAAGCATCAGTTAATATTCTGGTCTTCTCCTTGTTCTTATAAAACTTTGATCAGGGTGTGGGGAAGACTCTGCATTTGAGATGGGATGTTTTGGCGTTCCTGGGGAAACACATGAGGTCATGTGAATTTCATGTTTGTGACTATAATTATTTGAACATCTGAAACAGTAAACAAAAGGAATTAAGGGTTATTTATCCCACACAAGCTTATGCAACTGCTGTGCTTTGAGAAGGGTACAATTGCAGTTCTAAAGTCAACCAAACACATGACTAGTGAGTGGAACATCTTTGGATCAGCTCCATGTAGTTTCACAGTAGAATTTCTAATTATCTTCTTAAAAGTCACTTTGTTTTTATAATGCTGCAATGGTTGTCAATTTGACTTCATCTGGAATGAACTATAATCCAAAAATAGAAGACAGACTTGCGATCTGGACCTTACGACAAGAAGAGACTGGATGCCTTTAATTGCTGGAAGGCAAGCCTTTAATCTGGGCCACACCATTGGCTGGAAGGACAGTGGAAGAAGGAAGGAAGTATGTTCCTTTTCCTCCCTTGCCCCCGCCTTGCTAGCACATTTATTTCCCTCACTGGAATTGAAATCCACTTCTTCGGGATTCCAGCACACACAGAAAACTAGCTGAGACACTGAGTCTTACGGGACTAGCAACTCTAGATTCTGGGACATTCCATTCACAGTTACAATTGTTGGATTAGCTGTCCTGCAGCCATAAGTTGTTTATAATATAGATAATAAATTTATATATAATGTATATTTTATTATATTAATTCACATGTATATGTATACATACATACATATATGTGTATACATATGCATATATATATAGCGAGAGAGAGAGAGAGAGAGAGAGAGAGAAAGAGAGAGAGAGAAGTTGATTCATTCATTCATTCTGTGATTCTAGAGAACCCAGACTAATACAAATACTTTTTCATTTGCAGGAAAATTGAGAAGCTAGAACAAAGAAATTCCACATCCCCCACTCACCTCAGGTTTTTCACATGATTCATATCCTAGAGGGTTGACACGTTTTCTATGGTGAGAAGATCAATAATGATGGCATTAACAGCTGAGATCTGTATTCTCTTATGTCCTTTGCATTCACCTAGCACACTTTTCTGTTCCAAGGTCCTATTGTGAGTCCTACATTAGATTTGCATTTTTCTAGATATTTCTTGTCTGTGGTAGTTTCTCAGATTTACTTTTGATGACCTTGACAGTTTCAAGGTCTTCATATCTTATTGGCAGTATTTGCCAGTCTTCTCACTTACATTTGTTGTTGTTGTGTGAGAGGACCCCAGATCTTAGTAGGCTCCTAAACTTTAGCAAAACTGATTCCATGATGGAAGTACCATTCAGGCCATAAAACTGAGCATGTAAACAGCACCACCTATTAAAATGAAAATGAAGATCTAATCCATCAAAGTCCATAGTTCTGGGAAAGTCTCTAAAAACCTTGCCTTTTGGTTTCTGTAGTTCTGCTTCTGTATAACTGTTTTTGTTAACTGACGTATGTCAACCCAGGATGTGTGCGTGAGGGTGTGTGTGTGTGTGTGTGTGTGTGTGTGTGTGTGTGTCTTGCTTGAAAGTTCACTCTGAGAAAGGCTTGGGGCTACACTGGAATCCTAAACACTCAGTGTGGTTGCCAGCTAGCTAATATATACTTCCTATTGGCTAAAACCCATGTCCAAGCAGTCTTCTCTGGTAGATGTTCTACAACTGTTTTGTTTTGTTAAAACAAGACCTTGCTATATAGTCAGCTGGCCTGGAATAAAAGGAATTCTGATCTGAGCCTCCCAAGCTCTGAGATTACTAGTGTGCATCCTGCCTTATCACTTATCTGCTTAAAAAATTGGAAGCTCCAGTGTCCTGAGACACTTCTGATGGCTTTTGCAGAGATATGTGCTCTAATGTTAAAGCAGCAATGGTTGGTTAGTAATTCTTTTTAAGAGAGTGTTTGTGTTGAATAATAGATTAGAGTATTTCTATACAGAATTGCTTTCTATTAATTAGATATTTTGAGATGTGTTATATAAACCAGATTTTCAATTTACTTAAAATTACAGTTCACTATAATTATAAACATAATCTGTTTATACTGGATAATCAATCTGGTGGCTATTATGCAATATGAGTACAATTACCATCACCCTGCATTCACGTTCTCCTCATCCTGTGCAAACATACCAGTTGCCAAAAATCTAGAGTGGTGGGGGAGGGTGGGTTAGAGGGACAAGAGGTTAGAAGGCATCCCATCTTTGTGTCCTGTTGCTTCTGTGTCATTGGAATTCCAGATCCTAAAGCCAATACCAGGGCCTTTGTACTCCAATGGAGTCCTCAGGCCTTCACAGTCCAGTGACCTCCCCTCTGTCAATTGTGTAAAATTACTTACTGAACAGTTTCTCTGTTACAAGTTCTTTGTGAATGGGTCAAACACTTGTCTCTGTCCTCATGGATAAACGCGGACAAGGAAGAGACAGAGTAAATCAGTCAGTAAAAACTTAGCCCAAGATAGCTGTTCCCTAAGCTGGAGAGAGTCCCTTGATTTGCTGTGATTTTATTATCATCTCCATGTTAGCTCTCCACAACTGTTACAAATGCCTTACAGGCTCGATGTAAAATGAGGAAAAGCTCATTTTCACTCATGGTTTTGAAGGTCACAGTGCATGGTCTGCTGTGCCCTCAGCTGTAAGGCCTGTAGTTGAGATGGACTATCTCAGTATGAAGGAACGTTAAGCTGAGTGAAATCCTACCCAGTTTCTAGGAGAGTAGAAAATGAAAGAATGAGAGGGGTCCTCCAAGGGCATGCCCTAGTGACTCAAAGGCCTCCCATCAGGCTCCACTCACAGTCCTACCACTGCCCAATAAAGACCAAGTCTTTCACACATGGAACACGGAGACACTCAAGACTGAAACTTCCTGTCTCCTCTGCTCTTTCTCTGGCTCTCACCCATCACCCACATGCCAGTTTCTCTCAGCTCCCCACCATTGACTCACTTCAGCCTGCCTTACTATGACCATCAGGAGAGCCCACTTGATTCGACTGGTCTCTCTCAGCTTTGGCTACACCACCGCTATGGACCAGGCTATGCTGCCTGGTGTAGGATGGCATGATTAATTACCTCAGAAGAACAGAGCAGTTAAAGATAGGAATGGATGCTTCTCTGAAGACAATGAAAGACTGGAGAATTTATAGAAAGCTGGTGAGTTGAAGGAGAATTCATAGTGGTTTAAAATGTATACAGTGGGAACCCTTGATCATTCACAAAGTGGGGGAGACCCAGAAAATAGAGAAATACACATTGGCCCAAGTCTCCTGTATCAGAAGACTGAGGACATACAAGAGTAAAAGAAATTAGAAATTATGAAATAACTATTTCATAATGATTGAGGGATAAATTGTTCAAAACAAAACGGCAGTCTTAAGCATGTGTGGCCCCTGCAAACATTCTTTGGAATGTGTGGAGCAAGTCTGATATAAATGAAAGGGAAAAGAGACAAATGGACAGATGTTAGAAAGCCAGCACCTATTTTTAGTAATTTTCAAGAAAATAGGGAATTTGATCTTTATTTGGGTATCGATAGAGCCAACTCAACTGTCTTTTGGTTAATGTAAGCTTATCTTTTACTACTCAAATACTTTTTTGTTTGGATTTAGGCTCAGGTTGACCTTGAATCCCCTGTGTAGCAAAGGATGAACTTGAACTCCGGAACCTTCTGCCTCCATTTCCTGAGTGCTGGAAGTTACAAGCCTATGCCACCACTCCTAACTAACCTATTACCTTTTAACCACTGTGTATCTTTATCCATAGATTGGATTCCTTGTAGGCAGCACATACTTGAGTCCATTAGCTACCAACTTAGGGGATTTTAAAGAGGCAATATTAGCAAAACTTTGTTCTTTCAAAGTACATAGGCTATTAACTCAAATCAGCCAAATTCTATGATGCACAAATGTCTGAATAAATTTAAAGGGATTTGGTTACCTGTGTGTGATAGAATTACATTAGAAACATACCACAAAAGACATCAGGTAGACCTCCAAGTGTTTGCCAACAAATAACACAATTCCAAATAACCTACAGGCTAAAAAGTAAATGAAAATGAAATAGGATTTTTTAACAGAACAAAGTCATGCTAATATGTCAGAAAACACAATACAGTACAATTTTTGAGATGCAACAGACCACAAAGACAAACTGAAATGTATAGCCCCAAATTCTTACCTGAGAAAAGAGAAAAGATCACAAATCTACAACCTTAGCCTCTATCTTAGGAAAAATGTAAAAGTCCAGTAAATCAGATTTAAAGGAAGGAGGAAGAAGTAAGAAAGATTAGAACAGACATATGGGAAACACAATGCAGGAAATTTCACATTTAAAACAAAATCAATGAAGCAAAAGCTGATTCTTGGAGGAAATCAATACCATTGATAAGCCTCCAGCCAGGATGACTAGTAAAAAGAACACAATCAGAACAACTGATAACAAGATTGAGATAAATGACACCACAATGGGCTGCAGATACATCTGTGATGATCAGGGTCATCATGAGCAGTTTTATGCCAGAAAATTCAACAACTTGGATGAGACAGATGTTTCCTGAAAGATGAAAATTCTAACAAAAGCTCACTCAAAAATAAATCAAATTTGTAATTCTGATGGCCTCAATTTTCCATGGACCTACATATGCATGTACAAAGGCATGAGAATAAGATACTTTAAATGTGCAGAAGTCATTGCAACTGAATAGCAGAGCAGTAGAGGCATTTCTAAGTCTAGGCTGAGTGAGTTAGTTGACACCTATAATCCCAGTGCTTTGGAGGCAGTGGCAGGAGAATGGCTCTTAGTTTGAGGCCAGCCTGGTCCACATAGTAAGTTCCAGGCCACCCAGAGTTATTAAGGAAAACTGTTTCTAAAAACAGAGAATGTGTATATTAAATCCCTCTTCTCTTAAAATTCAGCAATGGTCCCTTCTGGTTTCCTGGCTATACTATAGAGTCGAGGAACTCCAGGCCTAAAGCTCTGACACTAGAATCAACATGAGGGAGAACATGAGGCTTTTTTCTCTGGGTCTGGGTGACTTCCTTCAGAATTATTTTCCACTTCTATCCATTTACTTGAAAATTTTATTTTATTTTATTTTTTACTGCGGAATAATATCTCATTGTGTAAATATAACACATTTTCATTATTTGTGTGTCTTCTGTTGATTGACATTTAGGTCATTTCTATTTCGTGGCTATTGTGAAGATAACATCAATGAACACAAATAACCAAGTATCTCTCTAATAGTGTATAGAGCACTTTGGGAATGTGCCCAAGAGTGGTGGAGCTGCATGGTGTGGTGTGTCTCTTTATAACCCTATTGGGAAATCTCCATAGCAATGTTCATAAATGCTTCCCCGGTTTGCACTGCCACCAGCAGTCAACAAGTATTTCTTCTTCCCCACATCTACTCCAGCATTTCTTGTTTAGTTCTATTGTTTTTTTTTATTGTTTCTTTTATTTTGTGGGATTAGCACAATGGTCCTCAACCTCAACAGATAAGGATATTATAGTTTTCAAAATATTTCTTAGCCACTTATATTTCTTTGTTTGAACTCTCTTTCAGATCTATGGCCCAATTTTTAGTTGAATTGTTTGCTTTCATGGTGTTTAGTGTTTTGAGTTCTTGGTATATTCTAGACACTAATCCACTTTCAAATATACAGCTGACAAAGATTTCCTCCCACCATTCTATAGGCTGCCTCTCCAGCAAATTAACGCATTCCTTTGTTTTTGTTGTTAGGAGGTTGAACTTGTTTATTATTGGTCTTATTTTCTGCATGACCAGGGTCCCACTCAGAAACTCTTACCTGAAGCCTATATCTTTTGTCAGTTGCATGTGAATTTTAATACTTTTTTTTTTTCAGTTTCTGTGGCGAGTTGAAATTTTGATCAAGGCTGTATAAAATATGTTGATTGCTTTTGGTAGGATAGCCATTTTTATAATATTAATCTTACCAATCCATGTGTATGGGAAATCTATCTTCTTCAACTTATTTCTTCAGTGCTTTTTAGTTTGAAGTCTATTTTTGTTAGGTATTAGGATGGCTACACCAGCTTGCTTCTTAAGTCCATTTGGTTGGAAAGGCTTTTTCCCAACCCTTTACTCAGATAATGTCTGTCTTTGAAATTGAGGTGTTTCTTGTACACAGAAGGATGAATCCTACTTTCATATCCATTCTGTTATCCTATGTCTTTTTTATAGGTGAATTGAATCCATTGATATAAGGGATATTAATGACCAGTGGCTGTTAATTCATGTTAATTTTTGGTGAGAGAGAGGGAAGAGAGAGAGAGAGAGAGAGAGAGAGAGAGAGAGAGAGAGAGAGAGAGAGAGAGAGGAGAGAGTGTGTTTAGTTTCCCTTTGGGATTTTCTGCTAGGGGTTTATCCATTGCTTGTGTTTTTGTGGGTACATCTACCTTCTTTAGTTGAAGTTTTCCTTCTACTGCTTTCGGTAGGGCTGGATTTGTGAAAGGTATTGTTTAAATCTGGTTTGGTCATGGAATATCTTGTTTACCCCATCTATGGTGATTGAGAGTTTTTCTGAATATAGTAGTCTGAGCTGGCATCCATGCTCTCTTAGTGTCTGCATAACATCTGTCCAAGACTTTCTGTCCTTCATAGTCTCCATTGAGAAATAGGATGTTATTCTGATGGGTATGCCTTTATATTCTCAATCCCTAAGACTCAGGGACATGATGGAAGAGTGGGTGAAATATTTTTAAGAGCCAGAAGTTGAAGGGGACTGAGACAAAAACAGTGTTCTCCAGATATAACAGGACTTTTGTACTCTCAAACTCACAGCAGCTGTGGTTGCTTGCACAAGATCTGCATAAGGTCAAGCCAATCTACACTCTGAAGTGGATGCACATGAGCCCCCACCCCTAGTTGAGGAGCTATTGGCTGTTGACGACTGTTGGGAAGAGTCAATTGTCTTAGGGGTGTGGTCTCTACTCCAGTAGATAGCCTCACAGTTATGCATATATGAGCGACATTGACTGAACTCACTCATTTATAAAAAGAAAAAAGATAACATAAAATTAGAGGGGATGGTGGGACCCAGAAGGGGTTAGAATGAAGACATGGAGGTGAAAAAATTCAAAATACATTGTACGCATGTATCCTCAAAGAATAAAGAAACACATTAAATTTTAAGCGTTCTATCTATATTTATAGTCAGTAATTCCCATCCAAGGAAACTCTTCTTTGCATGGACCATAGGAAGGAATACCTCATCAGTGATGTCTTATTGATTCATGAGTGGGTGCTACCAGGGCAATGGTGTCATATTGATGGATGAGTGGGCACTACCAAGAGGAAGTGGAACTGTAAGAAGCTGAGCCTGGCATGTGATTTGGATGATGCTACCTTCATAGACTGCCCTTTCTATTTTATGGATCAGTTTAAGGAATGCTACTGTCAACTCTTCTTTCAGAGGTTGCTGGAAATCACCAGTAGAAGTCTGGGTCTGGGCTTTTCCTTTTTGGGGGGAGAGTTTTATTCATCTCCATTGTTTATTGTAGATCTATTTAAGTTGTTTCTATTCCCTGGATTTAATTTTGGCAGATCCTGCATGTTTAGGAATCATCTTTCTTCCAAATCTTACAATTTTTTAAAATATGTGTTGTCAAAATATTTCCCAATGATTTGTGGTTTCTGAAAAAAGTCCCTGGCTGAGATCTTAAAACTGAATGTGTAATTATGTTCATCAGAACTCTGGGTAGATGTCCTTGGGGAGGATAGTGTTTTGCTTAGTACAGATATAGGAGGTTGGTGTCCCCCAAAAGACACCAAGCAGGCTTCATGTGCCTCCCGTAGTACCAAAGTGTAGTTTGGTCATGGAGTCCTGAGCAGTCTTGAAGTCACTAGTTCAATAGCTTGCGTTTCAGCAGTTCACTGGGCTTCTCCAGCAGCATCATGCATGGTACCAGGCCATTAGCAGTGGGGCTTCTTTGTGCCCCATTGTTGAGAAGTGTACTCTTCTGGGTATCCTCGGTGGCCGGCTGTTTATGTAGCATCAAGGTACTGGTGGCTATGCAGCTCTGTGTCAGCCATTAAGAGAAACAGCTGTAAGAACAAACCTTGAAGTGAGACAGTCTTCAAACTGCTTTCTTAAGGTGTATTTTCAGATGAGTTGGCCAAAAGCAAGGGTTTTATTTTTGTTTTTGTTTTTCCCCAAAACTAGGTTGTCACAAAATCACAGCAATTTCTGCTCTTGTATAATTTCCATGATTTATAAAGCAGTGACAGACATTTCAAGGACAATGGACAGAAGCAGATCTGGGGAGATTGTCTGGAGCAGATGGCAGAGGTGAGGGAGCAGAAATGCTTTTGGAGCCTTTTGCTGAGTCTATGGTGGGAGGTCCAGGAGGCATGGCTGCCTGCAGCTCACTCTCAATGTTTGCTCCCTGCAGGGGCTCTCAAGCCAAGGAGGTGCTCACACTGTGTTACTGAAACTGTAACTGGCCAGTATGGAACACTTGGTGTCCAGTCAGCTGATCCCACTATCTACTTATGCTCCAGTCTCTCCTCGCTTTAAGCAGTATTGAGTGGATACAGATGGTTTTCATTTTTTGTTTTTCTTTTTGAAGGAGAACTTTGCTCATAAAAGCTGAGGAGGGGATTCACTTAGTTTAGGTTGATCAGGCACGTGGTGTGCAGTGGCTGTCACGTATAAGCCAGTTTCAAACACAGAGTCCACACCACAGTTTCTCAGTCTTGTATACAGAGTGAAATCTGTCTCAAAAAAATAGTAAAGAAAAGAAAATGTTTCAGAATTGTTTCTTTATGAAAACATGATCAGAATATGAAATCACAGTATGAGGGAAGAAGACATAATATATTTTTCTGAATTCTGTGAGGTTTATGTAAAATTTGTCATTTGTGATGATTTTTATCATTGTAAGTAATCATTTACTCTTATAACTATTGATGTGTTTATGACCCTGCATTTCTTTTTCTCAAGAAGCACCCGTACTGCAACCTGCTGCATGTTTTATGAGAAACTAGAGGAGAGGCACTCACTCAATCAATCAATCAATAAAACAATTTAAAATTAATAAAATAACAGGGAGAAGGAAAAGCTAGCTAACCAAGTGTGTAGGTGCACACTGTATGCACACATGCAAATGACATATAAAACCCTATGCATGCATGCAAATATTACATGCTAACAAAATCAAGTTTAGAAGCATCCTATCTAGGACCATAAATATCAATGAAGATATGAAATGAGAGGCTCATCACTGACTAGTGAACATGTTGTCCTGGGGCGAATGAGGGCCACTGAGCAGAAGCACATAGAGGCCCCCACTGTAGTCAAACATTTCTCTGTCTTGCCTGGCTGGTCCCACAACCACTAAGTCCCAAATAAACATGCAGAGGCTTATATTAATTATAATATTATAATGCAGTGTATAAGTTATGGATACAGTGCAGTGCATTCTAGAAGCACCAAGTACAGTATGCAGCATGTATACACATGACAGCACATGTTTACAATGCAGAGCTTGTGTGTTTAGTGAACTGTATAGTATGTTTTTAAAAGAAGAGATAGAAAGATTCGGGGATAGCTCCATGGGAAAAGCCCTTACTGTACATGCCTGATAACCTGAGTTTGGATATTCAGAACCCATGTAAAAATTGGACGCAATAGCACAAGCATCTGTGATCTCAGCACATCCCACCAGGGAGGTGCGAGGGGGAGACTTTCCAGAAGCTGGTGGGCCGGCTAGCGTGGTCTCTACTTACCTCAGCTGTCAATTTGACACAGTCCAGAGTTCCTCAATAAAGGAATTTTCCCTAATCAGATTGGCCTGTGGGCATGTCTATGGAGGCATTATATTAATTAACCAATTGCTAGCTAAGTTCACTGTGGATGGTGCCATCCCCAGGCAAGCAGGCCTGGGCTGTGTAAAAGGAAGTAGCAGACAAGTAAGTGGATCACGTTCCTCCCTAGTTTCTGCCTCCAGTTCCTGCCTTGGCTTCTGTTGGTGATAGACTGCAATCCCTAAGCAGAAACAAACTTTTTCCTCCCGACATGACTACATGGTGTTTATAACAGCAACAGAAACCAAACCAGAACAGTAGACCACATGATATGGCAGAAGCCCTGTTTCTATGGTAGAAAGGGAAAGACTTACCCCCAAAGGTTACCTCCTGATTTCTACATATGTGCCTTGGCACACATGTGCTTGTATCTACACACATGAAGAAGTGCATATACATTCACACACATCAGAGAAATGAAGGAAAAATAATTTAAAAGGTGAAAGGGAAAGAAGGAGAAATGATGGGCGGCTTCATGACAGATGACTAATGTTTCCAATTTGCAGGGAGAGGGCTCAGAAAGTCTGATCATGAACTCCACTGCACTGTTAAGTCAAGCGGAATGCCTTAGTGGCACACCACTCAATTATCCCAACTGCAGTCACCATGCCTGACCCTGTCAGTGACTTCTGAGACACTGGATGCTGTTGTGACTCTAAATATGGGTTCTGCCTCAGTGCCTTCCTCGCTTTCAGCCCCACACAATCAGCAATACACTTTAACTATTTTTTCTTTGTTTCTCTAAGTTATACACTCTTATTATATTCTGACTTTGTAATATAAATTTTAAAGCTGACATAATATTTAGAGAACTTGAGTCTAAACTTATTTTATAATCATATTTATATTTCTATAGTTGCTCACTTATAATTTGAGTTCAATTCACTTATTTCAACTTTTAATAATAACATATGAAGAAATTTATCCCTTTTAAAAATTATTTTATTTTGAGATTATAACGTAGTTACATCATTTTCTCTTTTTCTATCCTCCCTCCAAACCCTTCCACATACCCCTCCCTGTTCTCTTTCAAATTTATGTTTGAAATTAATTTTACATTAATTTATTAATGTATTAATTTATTGTTACATGCTCTAAATATAACCTAACCTTTTCTTTTACTTTTTAAAGATGGTCTCTGACTCTTTCTGGCTCCATTCAGCTACATATCTTTACACTGTTGCATTATATATACAACTACATATCTTACTTTACATAGATACGGCCGTACATCTCTATACACAGTCACATCTATTTCTCATCTTCACATCTTTCTTTAACATACATTTCTCTTCTGTATCTCTTTTTACATAGTTTCATCTTCATTGTCTCCACACAGTCAACTATTGCAAGGGGGTATGTCTCAAAACAGCTTGGCCTTGGTTTAGCAATAAACAACATCTGGGAATTAGTCTTTGTGTATATTCTGCAGGATCAATTTAGTCTGTCAGAATTTGTTCTGAAGTCTAAATTTAGTTGTCATTGAGACTGAAAGTACTATTACTTTTTTGTGTCAGTAAAGAAAAATATTCTGGTATTATTTCTATACATTAGACTTACCTGTCCACGACTATAAGTATGCCCAAAGATGTAAAACACACTACCAAAGGGCTGTGGAAAGAACTCCATGGCTGTTCTCATTAAGGAGGCATAGCAGTGGCATCTGAGAAAGTTACAGACAGAAAACAACCTGTATTAACAGCCAGTCACCTCACAGACTTTGCCTAGTGGGGTTCCCCAACACAGTTATTCATCTGGTAGGACAACCTGTAAAATTCTGGCTGTCATCTGCTGTATACTCCCATGGCATTAAATATAACCTGCTGAGTCTGTATAATTATTATTTGTATAATTGTTCTTTTTCTAGGGGGGTTCCCCAATTTTTGTTTTCTTGATCTTGGCCCATATCCTGGCAGGTTCCAGAATGGAGCAACCAACATTAGCACGCTGTATTTGGCTCCTTCTGGGCCCAGGACTGTGTACAGATTTCAGACACTGAGAGATCAGCTATTCTTCCGAGTTCACCAGTTTCCACAAAGTGACTCCCAAGTCTTGTCTGACTCTTTCCTGGGCCTCCTTCCATGTATGCCAAGTGAGGCCAAGGTGAGGCACAGTGAAGGATAGTGTAGGGAGTGGCCTCTTTTTCTTATTGTACAGTCTTCTTCCTGCACTCTGACCTACTACAAAGTCTTTGGGGTAGAGCAGAGAACGTCTTCAGGTGACGGTCACTCCTGAGGTTGTGGCTTTGTCACCATCACCTACTGTGGTATTTGCACCCATCTTCATCCAGATTGTGGGGGCAGACTGACTTATCCTGTTATCTGCCTGTGATAGCCCTTCACCCTGGAAGACAGGGAGATGTGAACACCATAAGAACAAACACCAGTGCCATTGCTGCCTCCATCATGACTCAGGAGCAACCATGAGCCACCTCTGTCCACTCTGTCTGAAGTAGTGAACAGACTTCTGCCGTCAGTTTTCTTCTCTGCAGCTCCAATTCGAGCCTCTTCCCTGATAAAACCCACTTGGGCTAAATCTCCACCTGAGCTGAGGACATAGCCTGCTCTTTACTCCCTAGGTCCTGCCTCCCTCTTAGTCCAACCTCCTTTGCCTTTTCCTCATCCCCTTCTACTGGTCCATCATGGCAAAGGTAAGGTCCCTCAAGCATCAGATCCCATTCTTCACTGAGCCCTTTTCCCTCAACTTTTTTTAAAAGGTTTTATCCATGTCTACCACTACTCCCCTTCCCTTCCCTCCTCCCAGTCCTCCCAGTCAACCATCAGTCTCCCTACCCCATCCCCATCCATTTCCTTAGGAGAGCAAGGAGTCTCAAGGTGGGTGGATCAGTCTGGCATATCCATCCAGTTGAGGCAGGTCTGAGTTCCTCCCACCCTTGTGTTGCTCCAAATGCTGTATGGACTTCAGCAGTATTGGGTATATTCTTGTAGCCAGTGGCTTTTCTCTGCCACTGTCCATATATGAGTTTTCATAGTAAAAGCTGAATGACCAGCTGTAGCCATGAGCTCATCCCTGGGCCATCCATTTTCTGGCACTTGGAAAGTAGGACTGGCCACGCCTGGGTCACCCCTCACCTTGCGATGAAGCAGAAAGGAGTCAGATTGAGTGGGTGAGGGGCAGTTAGGAAAAAGTCATCAATAGGAGATGGTGCACAAGGCACATCAGGTCTATGAAAAACAAGAAGCATCCTTTTGTGTTTAAGCCTGTGGCTGGCACAGTGTCTGCTGGTCACAGCACAGGTGCCATCTGGAGCTGCATTAGAAGCTACTGATTAGGGTGCATCTGTCAAATGCCCTTGGATGTCCACCAGATAACACCTATTAGCATTTAGTACGACTTTGGTTTTTTCCTATTATAACCCAAGAAAAAAAATCAGTCTGTTGTGCACACCAGTTAGCAAAACGCCTGTCAGTGCAGTCAGCCCCACAGCCTACTGAATGATCTCTGTTCCTTTCAAGGAGATCGATCACCATCCTATCGGTCACATTGCCTCAGTGGACTGTGCCCTTCTCTGGAACTGTCTCTCTGAAACTTCCAAAGGTCTCAGGGCCTGGCACTTCCCTTCTCTGCAGTTGTGACACTGAAGATAAGTTTGACAGAACTGGTGAATCCAGCAAAAGGAGGTCCTCAATTACTGGCTATTCCTTCAATGGAACAACCTCTTCCCCCCCCGACACCCCCCCCCGACCGTCTGTCTCTCTTCTCTCCCTTTTCACATTTGCAATATATTTTTTTGATTTTTATATGTAGAAAAGAATATATAACTATAATCATATTTACTCCCACATCTCCTTTATTTTCCTTCCAGTTCTGTCACATCCTTTTTCTTCTCAAATGGCCCCCTTACACTGTCACTTCCTCCCCCCCACACACACGATTTAGCTAGGGTTGCTGGCATGTGCCTGAAGGAGAGGTTATCTACTGGAACAGGAGTAATTGGACAGTGTCTACACAACTGACAATAGTTAACTGTCATTGGCTCCTCAGGAAGTGATGGGGCCTCACCATCCACTCCCAAACCCATGATGGAGTGTCAAAGGCCCTATTCCTGTGCAAATCTGTGTAACCATAACTGCTGCATATCCAAAGAATGGCCTGAAACTCCTTTCTTTTTTTTTTTTTTTTTTTTTTTTTTTTTTTTTTTTTTTAAAAAAAAACTTTATTTATTTATTTGCCTTGGTGTTTGCCTGGAACTGGAACTACAGACAGTTGTTAGCTGCCATGTGGGTGCTGGGAATCGAACCTGGGTCCTCTGGAAGAGCAGACAGTGCTCTTAACCGCTGAGCCATCTCTCCAGCCCCGAAACTCCTTTCAAACAGGAGTTATCTCCTGACTCCAGTTGAAATCGGATGACACAGTGTTGAACTCAGACTCTCTCTTGTCTCTTTCTCTCTTTTTTGAAAATGTATTATATTAAAACTATGGAATTTTTCCCTTTAGGGAACATGAAACTCCCCAGAATATTGAGGGAACATATGAGCTCTAGAACTACTTAGGATCATAACTGCCTTCATCTGAAGATTCTGAAGATATATCATTGTGTAACAACATCAAGAGCTGCCTGTGTGTGTCAACACCCAGCCATCATCTTTTGTCATTATGGGGCTGGCCCTATACCAGATGATTATTGTCAGGGATCACAACAGCCCCTAAGTCAAGTGTCAGCATTTTCACTGGACAAGAGAGAGCACTGTGCATGATGGAGACAACAGATCATAACCCACATCATAGCCATGATGGGACCCAGGCCCAGAGCCCACATGCCCCTCAATGCTGCTTTGTCCAATGAAAGACCATCTAAAGAGGCAGAATTTCTGGTAGCATTTGGTTTATGATTCTTTTTTCACTTAATGTTTCCCTGCACTGTTCACAGTATCTCAGTCTCCAGTTTTTATTAGCAGTAAAACAAGTTATTCATCTAGAGTCAAAGGGAAACCCAAGGAAATCTTGTACGCATCTAACTCTGAAAAAGAAATTGGGACAAGCTTTGGGCTCTGATTCTGGGGACAGTATAGACTCATAGAACCAGCTCTGTGCCAATCTAGAGCTGACCAGACTGCAGATTTTGTACTGCAGCACAGCGGAGAGCCCTCAGCTGTAGAGTCTTGGACCAAATCATTTCCATTTTCAACTGTTGTGACTGAAAACCACACACACACACACACACACACACACACACACACACACAGAAGGAAAGACACTGACATACACATGCATGCATGCACACGTATTCACTGACATCTCCTTTTTAGCTACTAATATTTATAAAGATATAACCAACACAGTGTAATCGATCTGTACTTACTAAAGTCCTCTTCAACATGAAGGTATGAGAAAGGGAAAACATTTACCTGTTAAGAATTAATGATACATGATGTGCAGGTGCACACATGATGCTTACAAGTCTCCTGTAAACACCTCTAATGACTTAGCAGTGATGAAAAAGAAATGAATGGATATTGGACCCATTAGTCACTATTAAGAAAGAATCATATTTTAATCAATTTATTAATCTTGCAATATTTCCTTCACATGATTATCACAGAGGTCCTTCTATGAGAAACTGTCCTGCAGTGGCACCTACCTAGAGTACTATTTTTAAAGACCCATTTCAAGGTATGTAAGATAAACCCACTATAGGTAACTAAGGAAATTGGATGCCCAGTGTGCATTTTGGGGCCCATGTTGGATGAAAACATTTCTTCTTTCCAAAGGCTGTGCTTTTAAAGTAAATCTACCTGGAAAATGCTCTTGGCTCCCAGGCATTCAGTTCCCTTAACAAATAAATGGTGTATGACAATTCCTCTTCAATGACAAATTGATGGACTAGACTCACCAGGGAGATATTCCTCTACATGTGTCTGTAAGTATTACCAGAGATGTTTAACCTGAGGAGGGAAGATTCGACCTGAATGTGAGCAGTACCACCCAGGGGGCGAGGAGAGGACCCAGATAAGAAGGAGACATCATGCTGAGCACCAGCGTCCATCTCCTACTGCTCCCTGACTGCAGGTCAATGTGACCAGCCACCTCACATTCCTACTACAGTGATGTCCCTGCTCTGACACACTGCACTCTCTGAGTCCAAACAAACCCTTCCTTACATAAGTTATCTGCTCATATTTTTAAGAGCAACAGAAAAGTAGCTAAAGACCTAAATGTTCCTCCTCTCGTTCCACTTCCATGTCAACTCAGATAGCTCTGTGTTGCTTGAGGCTGTCTTGTGTGACTGAATATTTGCAAGCATTTATGGCCTCCAACCCTAGATATTAGGAATATTCCTACCTTCAGGTAGTTACCATCAAAGATGTCTGAATTTCCAAGTATCTCACATAGGGGAGGAAACTTACCATTAAGAATCACTATTGGTACCATCTAGCACACCTCTCCTCCTGTCTCTTTTTAAGTTTTGATCTAGTGATACTCTCTATTATTGAGGGAGAAAGTCTCATTTCCAGAACCTAAGAAAGCAAAAAGATGTGGAGTTTTTGTTTTTTAAAAGTTCTTTGTTATAAAATTTCTACCCACCTTTTGCACATAGTGGAGCCTCTCTGCATATCTCTCAGGTTCTTTCCATATTCTCTGAGCAAACAAATCATTCCCAATGCTCGACACAGACTCTGAGAAGAATATCTCCCAGTTTTGGGAGTTGAACGTCATTCAAGGGGAGTGTGAGCTCTACCACTGAGCTATAGTTCCAGCCCATGAGAAGACTGGTTTTCTTTGGGGAGGGGTGAATATTTTCCCACCTTCCTCAATGAAATCATTTACTTCCCTAGAAGAAAGGAAGACAGAAGCTTCCTTGTGTTTCCAATTTGGTTCCTCTCTCTTCATGCTTTCATTATAACAATTTAATCTTGCAGTTTGCTAAGGCTTGGCTCCAAAAGTTTCCATTGCGAGGGGCAAGGAGAATTATAAATCTCAGAGATGTGCAGAAAGTCTGGGAACTGCCCATACATCTCTCATCTGTGTCCTGTGAGCACCATTGGAGGTGGCAGGTAAAGGACAGGTGACTAACGATGTCATGAGCCTTTCCCAACAGCTCTTGGACTGAATTTGCCACATGCAGATAGGACACTCGATACTTCATCAAAGTAATAAGGCTAAGGAAGAAATGGCATCTGCTTCAAGGTGAGTCCAAATCCAGTGTGCCTTCCTCTGAAAACTCACTAGGATTAGAAAACAAACCTTTGTCAGCATTTTTGCAGAAAATAAAACAGGAGTCTGGAAAGTCAAAACAAAACCTAATTGTTTTATCTGGTTGTATGAAGACAAGAAAGACCATCACAATTAAATCCACAGAACCAGGAAGAGTCTGTTCTTAGAAACAGGCTCAGAACAAGAACACTTTTACGTTTAGCTCTTCTGTTGACCAGTGAGCAAATGTTCTATATATTAATTGATTACTTACATAGAACCCTGTTTATCTGACTACCAGATCTTTACAGCATTTGGAGAACCAGCATTTTTCTCCCCATGACCACTTAGAATTAATTAAGCTGTGTTGTGGAAAATCGCATTTTGCTTCTTGTATGTATCAGTTGTCCACAGTCATAAGTTCACTCTTCGGTTCCATCTACCCATTTGCCAGTTACTCATCTATCCATCAATCATCCCATTCATCTATCTATGCATTCATCCACAATGCCATCATTCTATCCTGTATTTATCTACCACTACTCTCTATGTATCTATCCATCATCTTTCTAAAATTCCATGCATCCATCTATCTACCCATCCACTACCTGAGCATCTATCATGTAGCCATTTATTTATTCATTCACTCATCCATTATTCCATCATTCCATCTATTTATTCACCTGCCCATCATATTATCCTTCATTTATCCATCCACTCACTCATTAATCCACTTATTGAGCAGGAATTAGTTGGATGGTTTTGTTATGCCCTGTGTGATTGCTGTTTCAGTCACTGTGAGAGGTTTTGAGATTCAGAGGTGAAACAGACATAGTCTAGAGTCTTGCTGGGTGTAGGCTGTCTATGTTGTGTAGCTTTTGAAGATCTAAAGACCATATGTTTACTACAAGGACTAGACAGGTATCAGCTAAAGGTCTTTTGGATAGAACTGGATAATTTAGAGTATTTTCTGACATTACATGGGAAAGGGACTATCTTACCAACTAGACTCTACCCCCTCTGGGCCCTGTACAGGAAGTGGCAGCAACAGGAAGGGATTTCTCCTGACTTGACCCTACAGCCCCTCGCTTCTTGTGTATATTATATGTGTATATACACTTGGGGTGCATATGCATGTGTATATGTATATGTGTGTGAAGGCCAGAAGACACCTTCTTCCGTACCTTTTGGCACCTCACAGGACACAGATGAGAGATGTATGGGCAGTCCCCAGACTTTCTGCACATCTCTGAGATTTATAATTCTCCTTGCCCCCCAAAATGGAAACTTTTGGAGCCAAGCCTTAGCAAACTGCAAGATTAAATTGTTATAATGAAAGCATGAAGAGAGAAACCAAATTGAAAACACAAGGAAGCTTCTGTGTCTTCCTTTCTTTTTTTTTTTACTGTATACTTTATTATTATTATTATTATTATTATTAACAAAGAAGTCACACTTTCTATCCTTGTGTGTCTTCCTTTCTTCTAGGAAAGTAAATTATTTCATTGAGGAAGATGGGAAAATATTCACCCCTCCCAAAAGAAAACCAGTCTTCTCATGGGCTGGAACTATAGCTCAGTTGTAGAGCTCACACTCCCCTTGACTGACATTCAACTCCCAGAACTGGGAGATATTCTTCTCAGAGTCTGTGTTGAGCATTGGGAATGATTTGTTTGCTCAGAGAATATGGAAAGAGCCTGAGAGATATGCAGAGAGGCTCCACTATGTGCAAAAGGTGGGTAGAAATTTTATAACAAAGAACTTTTAAAAAACAAAAACTCCACATCTTTTTTGCTTTCTTAGGTTCTGGAAATGAGACTTTTCCCCTCAATATTAGAGGGTATCACTAGGTCAAAAACACTGTACCTATGATGCTGCCCACTTTTACTTTTGAGACAAGGTCTCTCACTGGCCTGGAAATGTCAAAGTAGACTGGACTGGCTGATCAGCAAGCTGAGGATTCACTTGTCCCTGTCTCCCAGTGCTCAGATTACAAGTGCATGCCACTGTTACCTGTTTGTTTTAAATATGGAGACCAAGTCTCATGCTTACAAAGCTAGCAGTTTACTAGTCTGGAATATCAGAGGACAGATATACCCACAGTTAAGCCAGGAGAGTCAGGCAGTAGTAGCACATGCCATTAGTCCCAGCACTTGACAGGCAGAGGCAGGAGGATGTCTGTGAGTTTTAGGCCAGCCTGGTCCTCAAAGCAGGTTCCAGGACAGCCAGGACTGTTACACAGGAAAACTCTGACTCGAAACAAAAAACAAAAACAAAAAAACAACAAATGAATAAAGGCTGGAGAGATGGCTCTGTCCTCTAATATTCCAGGCTGATTTTATTAAATATAAAATATATCACCACACTGTGGGAGGTTCAAGACACTTTTACTTCAGTATGATATATACAATGTACATGCCACCGACTTTCTCTGATATTTCAGTAGCTTAATCAATGAAATTGAATTTAGCAAATGGAAGGCAGGATTACTATTTGTTTTCAGAATTCATCATGACATAACTGACTAACTGAAAAATGAATTAAAAAAGCATTCTCCTTCCAGAGACATTAATTCAGTGAAGTTCTGTGAAAGCTGAAAACAAGCCAGTGTGGAGAAAACATGTTCCAAGCAAAGGAAAGGTTAGGAGCCTCCCAATCATAGAATCTTCTCTAACAGCCACTCAACAGCATCTCCTTCCACAAAATGCTCTCCCATGGTGTCTCCCCTCACAGCGTCCCCTCCCACAGTCCCCTCCCACAGCATCCCCTCCCACAGCACCCCCTCCCACAGCACCCCTCCCACAGTGTCATCCCCTCCCACAGCATCCCCTCCCCTAGCATCTTCCCACAGCATCCCCTCCCATAGCAACCTTCCACAGTGTCATCCCCTCCCACAGCATCTCCTTAAGTAGCCTGTGAAACTTCCCATAAAATATAGCCTCCCTAGCACTTGATATTATCAAATTTTAATGGTGAATAATCAGAGGAAAAAGTAAACATGCCCAGTAATGGTTTGTGATGATTAGCATTGTTGTCAAATTAACATAGTTTAAAACCACCTGGGAAAAGAGTCTCAATGAGAGAATGCTAGAGCATGCTGGCCTGTGGACATGTCTATAGAGAACTGTCATTATATTATTATCATCATCATTGATGTAGAAGACCCGCCCACTGGGAGTGGTTCCAGTCCCTGAATTTGGGTCCTGGACTATTAAGAGTTGGTAAAGGGTGCTGAGTACAGCCGTGTATATATGGATTTATCTCTGCTCTTGAGTGTGAATGCCATGTGACTGTTTTAAGTCCCTGCCACCTTTACTTTCCCACTACAACAGACTGTAACATGGAACCAGGAGCTGAAATAAGCCCTTTATCCCTCAAGGTGCATTTTATCATAGCAGCAGAAATGAAAACAAGATGTGGTCTGCACACAAAGCTCTGATTTCAAATAAGCCATATTCATTGGTCTATTGCATACTTAACATTTTTTTAATCAATGAATTCCCTGTTAGAAACATACATGTGTTTTATATCAAAATACTTGGGTTTCCCTACAGTTTAGATTTTTGACTATACATTTATTTTATCATTTTTATTCATTATTTGTGTGTATGTGTTTATGATGTATGTGGATGAGTGTAGAGAGATGTGAGCGGCACACAATTGTTTACATATTCTCTGTCTCTCTCTCTGTCTTTTCCTCTTCCCCGACCCTGTCTCTTTCTCTGTAGGTGTCCTCAATATCAATAACATGTCATTTATTTAAAATGATGGAAAGAGTGGATTTGGGGTGCTGCACCATGGTAGAATAGCTAGAGATGACAATAACTTATGAGACAGTTTAAGATAGATGGAAAAGGCCAGAGTTTAGTGAGATCAGTGCTAGAGAACAGTAGATTCTCATGCCTCTACAATGCCCCCAATGTGGTCTTTACTCTGTACATCTTTGCTGAATTATCACACTGTACCTCATAAATACTTACAAATATTGTATGTCAGTTTCTTAAATGCTGCTCTGGATATTCTTGGAGCAGTCAAACTTCTCAGAGGCACTCTGAGGACTCCTGGGGTTGGTTCTTAATGTTGGTACAGGGTACATTGGCCATTTCGCACTGGCTTTCATTGAGGACCAAGGGATAGATCCAAACAGAACAAGGTGCTGGTATGTGGCTAAACCATCCATAAAACAAGCTTCAAATGGTGCTAGGTTTTTGGTTAATCAGTCACAGTGTCAGGGGATATTTTAAGTTCTTCTGAGACAGATGGGCAGTGCACAAACTTCTCTGATGAGTCCTTCAGTTTTCTATTGAGAACTGAGTTTGCTGAGCTCTTTGCTGATTGGCATGGCCCAGTAACCCTTTGACGCATGTAAATTTGGAATGAGCTGCTGGCACACAGACGGTGGTTACGATGGTACCCAGCAGATGGCTTGCTGCTTGCTAGAAATAGACAGTGTTGGGAGAAGTTCTTGTTGCTCATCTGTGGTTCACCACACTGGAATCTGGAGGGCAGGAGCTGGCTCCTGGTGGCTAAAATTACTCTGCCTGTTCAGAGCTCTGGGATAAGGTTAGGGGGCTTCCCCAGGTGTTGTGCAGGGTGACACAGAGCAGTCAAGGTCAGCATTTCTTCCCCCAGGGCTATGTATATACCTAACACTCAGCTAGAATTTCACAGTAGGCTCTTCCCCTGCAGGAGGCTTCATTCTGTGAGAGCAGAGGACATGATGATAGAGGAAGGGGTGCCACTCAACAGAGTCTCTCTCAAACACTATGTTTCATAGCCCCACCCCGGCTCTTTCTTTTGCCAACTTGGCATCACCCTCTATGAAAAGAAAAGTGACCCCTGATTCCAGAGCCCTGAGCTTGTGCCTGCATGGGCAACCCTCTGCCTGGAATCATTTGGAGCCCATAGACTATTGGTTCATTGACTACTTCCTGAGAACTGGGATCATTTCCTATGAATTCAGTGTATTTCCCTAGTGCATTTGTGCCCATGTGTGTATATGAGTGTGTATGTATCCAGTTGAGCAGGCATGAGTGTATGTGAGAGCCACAGGTCAGCCTCACATGTTATTTCTTAAGCACCATCCACTTTGGTTTTTCTGGCACAGCATCTATCAGCAAATAATGGCTGGCCAATGAGTCCTGGGGATCTTCCTGCCTCTACCTCCTCAGTGTCAGGTTACAAGTGTGGTCCAGGGTATCTGGCTTTGAGGATCAAACTCAGATCTTCATGTTTGCCTAGTGAGTGTTTTACAGACTGTGCCGTCTCTTGAGGTCATGATTTAATGAATGCCTTTCCTGTTGGAAGGAAGTAAAGGAAGGGCTCAGGGTTTTGAGTGGAGCTAAAACCTAAAGTTTTGGAATGATGGCATCACTACCTGATGTGGTCGTTTTGGACAAGAAAGTACCATTGGTTCACTTTGTAGAAGTTGTGTTCCAGGTGCATTTTATTTATGAACCACTTGACTTGGCTGCAGGTCAAAGAGTTCTGGGAATTCCCACCACCCTTCATGGGACATTTTAAGGCAGCTTCTTTGGAGTTTATTTTTTTGTGTGATTTTTATGAAACTGTCATTGGAGGTTTATCACAAAGGACCTAAAAACTTGTCCTCACTGTAAAATCTTGAGCCAGAAGCCATTTTTAAAGTGAATTTGTCGCTTGGGTCAGTGTTTGATGATAGAAAATAACATTGGCCCAGACTAAAAAGTCTGTTTAGCTTCCTGCCATTGTTGTGTTGGCTCAACATTCTGTTTACCACAGCGCAGCTTCCTCCGGTTCCAGCTGCAATGAATTCTTCTGACAGAAAGGACAGTGAGTCCGTACTCACTGGGCCGGCGCCATTCCTCATCTGCTCTGAAAAAGGAGCAGAATTTTAAAGTTATGCTTTCATCTGAGAACCTGAAGCATGTTGTTCTTACAAGGGATGTCTGAAAACTGGGCCTTAAATAAATGAAAATATACCAGGTAATGAAGTCATTTGGACCACCAGTGTCACAGAGTCTGAAGTCAGACATGGAGTAGCAGAAGGCATTTCCAGCCTGGCTGACACCAAAGCTACTGTAGCGCTTGGTTGACCTGGACACATGGGTGTACTTACCAAGTCATTTCAGGGATACATTTCACAATGGAAATGCAAACAAACATTTTGTTGTCTCTTATATATAAAAACAGAATTATCAAAACCAAGATCACAAAGGAATGTTTGCAAACAAACCCAAAGGCTTCAAAGAAAATCCAAGAATACTACGAAATCTGAGAAAGGTGATTTTTTTTTTTCTTTAAAAAAAGTACAAGCGATAAATAAAAAAGTACAAACAGTGTAAGTAAAGTTTAATACAAAGTTACTGGGCTGTATCTACTGAAGGTCATCTCAGAAATGGCTGAGAGTGAACACTCACATTATGAGGAAAAGCTGGTGATGTCCTATAATGTCACTATGATTGATGCTGGAGTGGAACAAATATAAGCAGACTTGCTGGACAATACACCCTTCTTGAATGATAAGAAAAGAACACATTTTATTCTGATTAAAAGTCAAATGAATGGCTGAAGAGACTGACTCTACTCAATTTGTTGCTTGCGGTTGTTTCAACTCAAAGATGCTAATGACATAACCATTATATGAATATGTGTTTGCAATGTTTATGATGATGGTGGCTATAAACACAAATTATGCTGCAAAGTGCCTGATGGTTAGATAATGATATGAAAATCTCTAACCATGTGTGTGTGTTTTAGTGACTGCACAGTTGGTTGGCTATGGAACACACTGCTTGGATGCACCTAGGAAACTAACATTTTGAGAGTGGATAGCTCAGATTTGGCTCCTGGAAGATTTTCTTGGAGGTGAAGCTATCTGTAGAAAGCTCATTAGGAAATGATCCTAAGGAGCCCTGGAAGAGGAATGGGCCTGGAGAAGGAAATCCCAGAAGGTGGGCTCCAGCCAGAGGCTCATGGTGTGGGTTTAGACCATAAATGTATACAACTCCCATTTCAGTTACTCCTGTTAGTATAAAGAGAAAGGAGATATTTACACTGTTGGTTTTCAGTTGATTGATACTGGGGCATGCATTTTTCCAGGCAGTTTCCTTCTTTTTCTCTGAGGAGGCAGGGCTCTTTAGAAGCCTCCCTTCAAAGGGTCATTGATGCTTTCATGTAGTATTGAGAGTAGGCAGGCATAAAGGTGATATACAGCAGTGCCAATCATTTGGTGAACTCATTGCATACTCAGTGTACCAAGAATGCCTTGCCATGGAGACCTGCTGTGAGGACTTTCATGTGTGGAATAGGCAATAGCTCTTCCACTCATTTTCTCTATAATGAACATTGCTTTCATTCTAGGTATGAGGAGCTCCAGCTGAAGTATGCATGCTTCCAGGCTTTCTTGCAGTTAGAAGTGCAGGAACAACCCTTTCAAACCTCTTCCTGACTCTTTTGCTAAAGAGTCTTGTAGTGATAGAAACTGACAAGCAGGAATAGCTTTATCTGTAATGAGGTTAGTGGGTTTCTAAGACTGAAAGTTAGGGGCACATATGGTATCTGGTTCCTGGAGAACCTTCATCAGTTTAGATGGTTGAACTGTAGTCCTCCTGAAAGCCAACTCAAGGTAAGCTACTGTTTCATGTGGGTTTTTTTCTGGAAGTATTCATAAACAAAGCTGCAGTGAGCTGAGACGGTAAGTTGACATGCATAATAAATTGGGTGATGACTTTTGTTTCTTTTAGCTAAATATTCACGTAATGAGAAAGTGACCTTGCATGTGTGTCCTACTCCATGGATACCAGCTGACGTGCTTTTCTAATATGTGGTTTGATTGTTGTTTTTCTTCAAGGAGGAGAAATAATAGGCAAATTTGGATAAGGGGAATGAATTCATTGCTCATCCAAATGATAAAGAATGTCTCCCAGATTTAGTTTATTTTAACAGATGTTGAACCGGCTTAATCAACAATTGCAAAGCAAAATGGAATATGTTTATTGCAGATGACAAGATTGTCGAAATGAAGATGAGCTTGGGAATTGGATGAAGACAATTGATCATGGAGACAATTAATCATGGGAGACTCTTGGCTCATTTACATGGGAAAAGATTTACTGTATGTGAGGAAAATGGAACACAACATCTATCCTCTTTTTCTGCTGAGAAATCATCCTGGTGACAATGTGAAAAGCTGACTGCATGCACTCCCATGTGTCTCAGAGTCCTTAGCACCTCACATTGTCAGGTACAGTCACCAACCTAACCCCATCACTACATTAGGCCCTGAGCCCAGAAGAGCCAATGGCACCTTCCTGGATTCCTGGCTTACCTTTTTTTTTTTTTAGGATATGTAATGGGTTTGCATTTATTGTAGGTTGTCCAAACATCCTCAGCATGAAGGCCCCTTCAATCAGCCTCTTGCATGGATGTGTGAACTCCCCTTTGTAACATTCACTGCTGAGTCTTCTATAGTGAACCCTGATGGGATGCTGGGACACACATCCTTCATCAGCAGAGATAGAGTGAGAACTCTGATGCCAGCTACACATCCTGAGATGGTGAGCTCCAAGCTGGGTAAGAGAAAGGACTTCCAGACTCATTTAGAACCCCAGCAATGACTGGTGGTTCAAGCCTAGTTTTAGAAATTTGTAGATTCACAGTGTCTACCTCCTCCCTGCTAAGCAGCTGAACAGAAGTCACCTTTGACTCTTGTTTCTCTTTATGGTATTTTTAAAAAATTATTTTCACATGAAATTTCATAGGAGGGGGAAAAACAACTGAAAAAAATCCAGAAGTTAAAAATATTCCCCTGAGGTAAGAGGAATGAACTGGTGTCCCACAGGTGAAGGAGAAAGAGGCCCATGGACACCAGATTCATGGCCATCACACACCTGTGATATCAGTGCACAGGAGATTGAGGCAGGATGGATCATGAGTTTGAGGTCAGCCTGGGCTACATAGCAAGACCCTGTCTCATTAAAACAAAAGGCCTTGAGGATGATATATAATCTTCCTTAGAGTCCAATAGAAAAATAAGAACACTTTCTATATATTATTTTTTGCAATCAATAAAAGCCACAAGAGCAGCATAAATATTTTTGAAAGAACAAGAACAATGTAAAGGTTTGTTAATTTTTGCTGTACAACATTAAATTCTAGGGACTGAAAGATTGGCAATTAAATGCCCCTTTAATCCAAACTCCCACCAACAAAGGATGTCTTACAAGAGCTCGACATCTGGCCTTCAGGTCTCAGAAAAATTCATGATGACAAACAGTGTAAACAGGAGGCAACAAATGCCAATCAAAATTTCAGGAGGGCCCAGGGCATGTCCTAGAATGGCTTAAGAAAACAGACAGTATTAAATGTTGTCAACCAAACAGAGTAACTGGCTTGCTGGTGGCAAAGCAAATAAACACAACTACTTTGAAAAGTGATGTAGAGGTCTTCCAAAAGATCAATCATGCCTGCAGTATTATACTCAGAAACTGTAATTTTATATGTTTACCTAAGAGAGATGCAGGATGCAGAAGAAGGCACATAAATGTTCACACTAGCTTTATTTACAATCACTGAAATTCAGGAACAATTCACACTTCTATGAACTACCTAGGGGGCAGATTGTGTAATAGCTATAAAATGAAATGCTGTTCAGTAAAAAAAAAAAAAAAAAAAAAAAAAAAAAAAAAAAAAAAAAAAAAAAAAAAAGACAAACCATCCCTGGAATCCACAGCATGGATCACCCCAAGAGTTTAACCCCACTTATAAAACCTTCTAGAATCAACATGTAGGTGCCTACCTTAATTCCAGTATTTTAATCTACTTTAACTCCACTTCAATCCCTGGCAGAGGCAAGCAGATGTTTTTCTCACTCCTGTGATTGAGTACTTGACAAGGAAACACATGATGGAGAGCTTATTTTGGCTTCATGTTGAGGGTCCATGCATGGTCTCCATGGGGAAGGCATGGTGTGGGGAACAGCTCTCCACTGTGTCAGCAGGAACCTGAGGCTACCTGCTCATATGAAGGTAGATCAGGAACCCAGGACAGGATAGGAAGTGGGGCCAGGCTCTACCCACAGCAATGAGATTTCCTTCAGGTAGGCCCTACCTCCCTATAGTTCCTTAACCCCAGGGCTACAGCACTACTAGCTGGGAAGCAAGACTTCAAACACAGGAGCCTGCAAGGCAGGTTTCATATCCAAACCCTAAGAGCAGGAATGGGATCTTACACATGAGTGTGGGAGGGTCAAGGGAAACCCTCCAGGGTCTTGAAAATTCATTCCTATGTGGAATGCATGGCGCCTAAACAGGAATGGATGTTCTGCCATGAAAATTCTCCCTCGCTAAGATAAATTTATGTGTGAGGGACGAATGAGACATGACAGCAATGTGTGATCAGCCCCTAAGCTTTTCAGTAAGCACAGAAGCAAACAGCATTTTAAAAACCAGCAGCTACTGCAGTATTATTGGGAGAGACTGGGAGATGTGAGTAGAGTTGAATTGCGCTGTGGCACTGTCAGTTTTACCACTCAAAGTTCCTTGGATGTGATGAAGATCACATGGGCAATATGAGAATGTCCTTTCTTTACTGGTAAAGCAAATAAAGCATCATGGTGTTCTCCAGCTACTTTTCTAAGATTCAAATAATTTAGAGAAAAGATTAGACATGTGTGTGTGAGTGTGCACATGTGTGTGAGTACACACATGTGTGTGTGCTGTGCATGCAAGAACATAGTTTTATGTTTTTATTCATGTAAAGAGAGAGGGTAGGGAAGCAGAGTGGGGAAAGGTAGAGAAAGAGAGAAGGAGGGAGGGAAAAGAGAGAGAACCTAGTGAATGCAAATAAAATGCTCATATTATATTTTTGCTTTGATTTACATAAGTTTGAAATTGTTCCAAATAAAAAGTTGGTAGAAAAATATACTAATCATTGTGCAACAGTGGCAAGTAGTAAAGAAGACCATCTTAATCAAATGACCATGCACAGATGACCATGCCTTTAATTCCAACAGATGAGAGGCAGAAACAGGTGGATCTCTGGAGATCAGCCTGGTTTACAGACTGAATTCCAGAACAACCAGGGCAACACAGAGAAATCCTGTCTTAAAAAACAAAAGCAAACAAATGAACAAAAATTGCAAAAATTCCAGCCACACATGGTACCTGACAGAGAGTGGAATTTGCTACATTTTTTGCCAAACAAGTGAGTGTTTGCCTTAAAGAATCATGAATAAATAAATAATAGTATATAAATATAACAGAATATTATGCTGACTTTAAATATGTTTTGCTAAATATTTAATAACATAGGGAATGCCTATGCCGTGCTAAATGAAAAATTCAGAATGCAAAACCTATATAGATGAAGTTATTCTTTTTAAACCATTTTTAATGCATGGAGAAAAAAAGCCAGAAGAAAATGAACTAAAACGTGAAAGAAGGTTTTCCCTAGTGACAGGATTTTTTTTTTTTTTCTCATTTCCTTTGCTCTACTTTCCAATGTTCTGCACTGAATGGATACTTTTATTTTCTCGGCATCTGAAGTAATGCATTTGAACTTAGCCATGCAAAACACTGGGATGGAAACAATGCACCTAAAAGACTCTCTTGCAGCAGAGCAGGTCTGTTCAGACCTGAGACCACAGAAACACTTGCAACAACAAATACGAATGGAATGCCTGATTCCGGCTTGTCACTTACTATGGTGAAGCTCCAAGTCTAAACTGAGTTGTTTTCTTCTCTTTGCTGAGACAAAATTATCAAATATGTTTTGAAAACTGCTAGCACTTTCCAACTGTGTATTGACCCTGCTGTTTAAGTACAGAACAAACACACAAGGTTGTGTTATCTTCACCCAACTTTCTTGACACCCTGTTGATAGCAGCCATGCACCACAAAGAGAAAGCACCCAGTGTTAGGACAACAAACCTGCAAGGCTGTTTGCTCACCCCTGGGTAGAGAGTGGACAGAAAGCAGGGTCAGGTTAGAAGCCTTAAGACCCACCCACCCCGCAGCAGCTGACTTTCTCCAGTTAAGACCTTCTGAAGTATTTCTAGCCTGATACTGCCTCTGGATGGGCTGAGTGATGCCCAGCCAGCTGTCAGAACTTGTGTTTCAATTTGTGTGGCTGGAGGGGATGTGCAGGAGCCAGCCGGAAACAGGAAGCTCACAGAAAGGTCAAGTGGAAAATGTGTGAAATTGCAGAGCTGTTCGTCAGAATCTTCCTGAATCCTTGTCTCTGCACATCAAGCCTGGATGAGAAATGGAAGCCTGGGGAGGTCTCTGATTTCAGTAACAGCCTTTGCACAGTTGTGGTTATCTCATTCTCTGGAGAGAAGGGAGGGCTGTGTAGGCCCCAGGCTCTGAGTACACTGCGAGGGGACTGCTACCCTAAAGATAGACTAAGGATTCCAGTTGGGAAACAGAGACCTTGGAAAAGTAAAGCAGAAGCCACAGGCATCTGATTTAAGAAAAACAAAAGGTGTCAAGAGTATTTGGTTGGGGACATTCCTGTGGGTGAGGACTTGTCTACTAGAGCAGAAAAGCCATGTGGCCAGATCATGCCCAGTGGAGCTTGGAAGCCAGGATCCTGCTCTGGGTCTTAGAATCATCCTGGAGAGAGCCTGGAACATGTGGAAGAGGATATGGGGAAAGCTGTTATTCAGAGCTTTGTTTTACTAAGGCAGCAGAGTGGTATGGTGTTGAGAGGTGGGCAGAGAACCGAGCCTAACAAGAATTTTTCAAACAAATTAATAACATTATAAAGCCTTATGCATCTGTGACTTTCCTCATTGTTGTGACAAATACCCAACAAAAGAAGTTTAGGAACTTTAACTCAACATTAAAGGATTACAAGTTCCATAGACTCCAGGGTATAGGCCCTCATGACAGGGAAGGCCAGGTGGCAGGAACATACAGCAGCTTCCCGACTGGAAGCAGAGAGAGATGGATACTAATGCTCAGGTGGCTTCCTCCTTTATATTCACTCTAGAACCCTAGCCTAAGTAGTGTGACACCACCCATTTATAGGGTGAAACTTCCTGCCGCAATTAACCGGTCTCAAAACTCCCTCACAGACATGGCAAAAGATTTGTCTTCTAGATGATTCTAGATCCTGGCCAAGTGGAAAACTGATATTAACCATCATCCCTTACTCTGGTTTTTGAACACATTTTTTGAAAGAACATTTTTGAATAAAAATATCTTTCTCCACCTTGTGACTAAGGACCACCCTGGAGGCCTGTGGGAAACTCTTACCAGTCAACAACGTTCGCTTCCCCTCTCATCTTAACTTTAACTACACAGTACTATTCCACTGTTCAGAGTGCCCTGAAATGGACGTGTGCCCTTCAATAATGCAATCACACTGAGTAAATACTTCCATGTCTTCAGACTCGAGCATTAAGTGTAAAGAGTTCTACAAAGCCGTGTGGTGGTTAATAAATGATGTTATAGCTTAATACCAGCACTTAGAAACCTTGGAGACTTTTATCTTCATATTCTAAATACTTAATGATCTCTCCCCTTTTATTAAAGCCACTTAGAGAAATGAATATTTTTCTTCAGAAAATTCCTAGCATTTTCCTCATTAGGAGGAGAGAAAGAGACTCCAGTGAATCTCTCTTTTCCTCCCCAGTCCCTCGAATCTCTGCCTACTTGAAACAAGAAGAACTGAATTTTAGTGCAAAAGGTCAGTGTCACTGTGGTATAAAGCTGGGGCATTATCACAGGTCCCCACATTGAAGTTTTCCTGCAGTGAGACCCACGGGTGGGATGGTTGTATGCACATTTAGCTGAGATGTCCTCTTCTTGAGGACATTTCTTAACAAGGTGACAGACACTATTTCTGTCTCAAGTGCATGTTTGACCTAAAAGAAGGCATGTGAGCATTGAGATCATACTTGACTTTAACAAAACCTGGCTGCTTGAGGTCACTGATTGCCCACAATATAGTTGCTTTGATTTTTTTTCTTAGTTCTTTTAATGTTGTTATGTGTCTTAACAGTTTAAACTCAAAAATCTTAGTTTCCTAAAGATGTGCTGAGTCATAACAGGCTCTTTGGGGCACAGGAGGTAAAGGAGGAGGAGGAACCAATGGAACCTCCCACTGCAGCACTGAGGAATCATGGGATTCCTTTCAGTATTAGTTGTGACTGTCTATAAGCCAGGAGTGGCGCTAATCTTGACCGTCGACTTGCTGGGATTAAGAATCTTCATGGAAACAAATCTCTGGCCATGTCTGTGACAGATTGTCTGGATTAGATTAACTGAGGTTGGAAGGCCCACTCTGAATGATGGAGGCACCATTCCATGCACCAGAAACCTGGACTGAGTAAAAAGCAGACAGTGAGCTGAGCACCAGCATTCATCTCCCTCAGCTTCTTGACTGTGCAGGGACGCACTGTGACCAGCTGCTTCATGCTCCTGCTGCACACCTTCCCTGCCATGAATACCCTCCAACTATGAGTGTGAATAGACCCTTCTTTCCTTAATTCACCTTGTCAGCATGTTTGCTGCAGCAACAGGAAACGTAACTAATGATCTGGGCTTTTCCTGTTTTTATGGACAGGAAAAAGATGTCCCATTAACTCAGTGATCAGGCCTATGTGCTGTAGTGGACTGAAGTGAGAATCACCCACTTTCACAGGAAACCAGCAATGTCCTCATGGGCTGCTGTGGCTCAGGAAATGGCAAACACAGGTCCTCTTCAGGACATTTTTTTACTCTGTAGCAGACAGGGAAAATGAGGTTCTATGAATGTTTATGGAAAGTGAAAATTATCTTTAATAGAATTTATGAGCCTCTTTTAAGTGAAGGCAAAATAACTTACTTATTTTGGTCAATAAAAATCTAGTAGAAGCCATTTATTAACCAGCTGGTGGCACTGTTTTCATTAAGAAAAGACAGGGTGAGATTATGCACACTGGTTCTTTGTCAGGATGTAGAGGACAGACGTCTAGTTCCTTATTATCAATGTGTGTAAAATCCACCAGTATTTGGTGAGTTCAGCAGACTACTAAGAGGAAACAGAGTTTTTGATGGTTGTAAGCAGGGGGTTACACAAATCGTGCAGGTCAAAATTTAAATGCTTAGTGGTTTGGTTTTTGTTTGTTTGTTTTTGCTTTTGTTTTCCATTCCTGGCCCCTCAATTTGGATCAGTGGAAACGCAATCAAGATAGCTAGCTGATAATCGGGCAATAGGACTGTTGATGGTCTGTGTTGCCTTGAGCTGTTGGGCAGGCCTCATTTTGACAGGCCAACCATTCTCCTCTTCTGCTTTCTGTTGAAGATGAAAGCAATGAACTCAGCTTTCTTCTCTAAAATTATCCAGTGTGTTCCTGCCTCCCACCCTCGCTGCAGAAAAGGAAGTCTGCCTGCGAAGAAGGGAGTCGGTCATACGTCAGATCACAGAGTGCCCACGTTTTATTTCTGTAACACAGTCATGTGACAATATCCTTGCCAATGTTCCAATTCCATTATGTCAAAAAGAATTGCCAATCAGGTATGGGAATAATGTTGTCCTCCCACTGAAAAACACCCAAAATACTCACAGCCTTGACCTCTCCATCTGGGTACACCATTTCTTTCTTCTCCAAGGGACTGAACCTCCCACCCGACACTCTGCTGGCACCATCTGTACCTTCCTCATCTGGGACTGGATTTGAAGCCCACAGATATACTCAAAACCAGTACTTGTACTCAGCACATCCTTTGACTCCTGAGCACAGCAGGAAACATTGGGGGCGGGGCACAAAACAATTCTCTAGTCTGTACTTACCCTCCTTTCTTGGACCCATGCCTTCTTACTCTTCTGGGATAACAGAAACTTTCCTGTGTTCAGAATTTTATTTAGGAGGGAATGTTGATTTAATTAGCATTGCATTTAGGGTGATCTCTACTAATTTGTATCTCAAAGCCCTCTTGTTCCAGCAGCCCTAGAGAAGCAAAACCCTCCACACCCTCCATGTAGATAGAGAATGGGGGTCATTTGCCAAGGGTTCACAGCCAATAACAGAAAATGAAGCTGGCAGCCTTGGGTTTGTAGTTTCCAGCCCGTGGAAATCATTATTTGAGAATAAAATGTGCTCTGCTGATTTAATCAAGAATGCTAAGTCTGCCCTGAGGATATGGAGGCCCGGCCAAGAGGGCCCTGAACACTTTTCTATTGGATGGTTACTCCAGTATTCTCATGGGCCAACCTCATAGGAACTTGTAGAGATGAGTAACTAAGCCTAATGCATGTAACAAAAGCTGCCACTGGGGCTTTGTGACAAGGCCATCTGAGGGATCAGAGAATCCCAGCCCCTATAGGATTCATTCAATGGCCACCAAAGGAGAATAAGCTTCCAATATCCTTGAATGAATCTTGGCCATTGGCCACCAAAGCTCAGAACTTCTGCACGCTTGTGCTGGAAGACATTTGGCATGCTGTGGGTGGAGAGTCTTAATCATGAGGTAGCTGGTTGGGGACTGTAGCTACTTTCAAAGCTTCACAGGGTGACTACACAGAAGAAGTAAGCCTGATATAGTGAGTGGCCCTAGTCCATATAACTCAAACTGCTCCTGATATGCAAAGAACTTTTGGATACAGCTATAGAATGATTTTGTTCAACCCTTGTGTGTTCCTGCTAGATGATCTCCTCAGGCCTAATACCTTACCTGCACTTTGTACATTCTATACTGGTCCTCTCAGACTATGTAATGAATTCCGGTGAACCATGTCATCACCTGAATCAGTCATCATTCTTAAGAAGAGGAAAGACACTGGCTGCCTGTTAGAGACAACCCAATTTCTAGGTAGTATATTAGTTTAATTCATCAGTGCTTAACACCCGGGCTCAGTGACATGACTTCAGTAAATGCTTTGAAAAAAATTTGAAAGAAGGTTGCAATTCACATATTTTAGGGAAGGAAAATTGCAGTTTAGAGCCTCGGAGTAAATTACTCAAATAAATGTCACAATTTAAACCCACAGCCTGGGGCTCTGATCAGTGCCCCCATCCCCTACCCCCCCCCCCCCGAGTTTCCTACATTTCCCACTGCCTATGGTAATAAAGGGGATAGGGCAGGGAGCAGGCGCACATCTCATTTAAAGTCCCTGCCCTCTGAGGTCCAGGGGAATTGATGGAAGGCCATTTGCTTCTGAGGGGTCCACGCAGCTGCCTGCCTGCAGAAGCTTATCACTAGCAGAACAGCCAAACCTACAGGTGACTAAGGCTTGGGAAGATCAAAGGAGTGTCTTCTAAAGTATGTTCTGAATAGCTGCAAAATTCTCCTTTAATCCGAACTGTAAATTCTACAAACATAACGTAGACCTCCCAAGTGTACTAGCAATGTGTGAACAGCTGGGCGAACTCCACCATGGTGATAATTGACTGGCCTCACACAAGTCTGCTTTAGCCCAATGGGAACTGGAAGAATTTTCTTTTGGCTTGTTAATGAGTGATCACGGGCAGTCCAAAAGCAGGCTAAATCTTAAGACCAGTGCTAGAAGACAGTGGGGATGAGGTGTGTATATCTCTATGGGCTCGTGTCCAGAGTCCCATACAGAATTAAAACCATGTGTTAATCCAGTGAGACCCCTGTACCCAGGGAGCTGAATGATCTGAGCCTTTCTTTCCCTTCCTCCCTTTCTTGTCCTTCCTTTTTCTCTGTTCCTCCTCCTTCTGTCTCTCCCCTTCCTTCCCGACTCCTTCCATTCCTCCCCTCCTCCCTCCATCCCTCCTCCCTCACCCTTCTCTTCCTCTCTCCCCTCTCATTTATTCACACTCTTCCTCTTGTCAGCTAGCTCTTAGTTTTGTTGTACTAACATGGAGCATAAGTGAAAACGTCTGTTAGCCTTAGAATAATTTTTTTAGAATAATGGCTGCGCCCACATTGTTCCTCCTTCTTTCTTCCCAGGGGCTATAATAATGATTCAATTCATTAACGCCTAACTCAACCACATTCAACACCTTCAGATGACCTGTTCAATATTCAGCTTTCCATTCCAAAGATAATCTTATATTCTTTCTTGATTTTTCTGTTTGGGGGCATTTTGTAGTTAAGTAGCTGTTTGTAATTTATGTATCATGATTTTGTAGTAGTATTCACAGACAACATGTATCAAGAGCTAAGATTATTTTTTCATGACTATTCTTTACGTTTCCTGGAGTTACCATTGCTTTCTTTGGGGTTCATCTAATATCCTATGTTTTTTACCATTAATCTCGGCACAAAATTTGCTCAGTGTCCTAACATCGTCATGACCCTCACACATCAGGGTGCCTCCACTCCATCATTGCTAGGCTCACTTGGATTTTTTCTATCACCTGGTACTTCATGTTGTATTTCTCATTCTTAATTCAGACTTTATTTGGAGGCACACTACAACTGTCTACACAGTTACACACACACCCCAAAAAAAGGTCTAAAAATCACATCTCTCTGCTTGTGCCAGTGGGAAATATCTTTATTTCACTCTCATAAACTGTTGATTGGTTGACTGTGTAAAGAATTCCCTACAGAAAATTCTGAATTTTTTTTTCAGAATTCTTAAGTTCTTCAGCAGCTTCTAGCTAACTATTGGTATTGTTGAGAAGACCTGGTTCTAGGTCCTCTCAGTAACCTTTGCTTTCTCTCCTAGAAATTTGTAGCAATTTTCCTTAACATTTCTGAAATTTCATTATATCTTAATTTGGTGAGGTCTATTTGTTGATTGGTATTAACTATCAACTTGATACAGCCTATAATCACCTGAGAAAAGTCTTTAAAAGGAATTATTTAGATTAGGTTGGCCTGAGGAAGACTGTCTTGGCTATGTTAAGTATTGTGGAATAATTTTTTTTTGTATATTGTGAAGATGTGATGATCTCATTGGTTTAATAAAGAGCTAAATGGGACTTGCAGAGAGAAATAGAGGGGGGAGGGGAGAAAGAGGGAGAGAGAGAGATTGCTGGGATGGAGAAAGATGCAATTGCCAGGAGTCACAGAGAGAAGCAAGATGAGCATGCAGTGTTTTGAAAAGGTACCAAGCCATGAGATAGAACTTAGATAAGAAATATGGTTAATTTACTGACATCCATTAGCAAACGGCCAGTGAGGGGCAAAACAACATGAAGAATATGTGGGTGTGCATGAGTTATTCTGTCAGATTACTGTCAAGGGCATCAGCAAGATGATTCCATATGTTGTAAAAAATTCGACAAGGAAGACTGTAGTAATGTCATACTGCTCTCCAATCAGACTACATCCAAAAAACGTAAGATTCTGTCTCCAGTGCAGTGCTGAAGCTGACCCCATGCCATGCACAAGTATTACTGAAGATAATTTACTACAGAGACTGAGCCAGTCTTGTGTTTTAGTCATTTGCTCTTCATTAAGGAAAATTTCACAGAAAACTGGAAATTTTGCTTAACTTAATTTTTTTCTTGTTGTGGCTTAGAATATTTTTGCTTTGGTTTTAGGGTTCTTCATTTTGGTTAAAGGTTTTGATATTTTTTCTCATTTCTTATATTTTTGTCATTGCTTTAGTAGTTTGCTAAGACTACACACTGGATATACTGATTGCCCTTTTAAAGCCCCCACTGAGTAAAATGAGTACATTTTTATAAATAAAAAGGCAATTTCAACATTTTCAAATAAATATGGGTTAAGTTATAAGAGCTAGTTAGTATAAAGCCTAAGCTATTGGCCCAGCATTTATATTTAATAATAAATCCCCATATCATGATTTGGGAGCTGGCAGGTGGGACAGAAAAATTCATGTAAAAATTCATACAGTGATAGGCCTTCAGGTTCATTTAGCCCTGCTAAACTTCTGGCCTATGGGCCTCTCATTACTTCCTGATTTAAGCAAATATAACCAGCTGCAAGGTGAACTCTGGTAGTTATGACTAGAAGTATTCACCATGGACCTTTCTTTATGAGCTACAATACACCTTTCTTTCTTTACATTGCCTCTTGTCAGGTAGTAGGTCATACCAACAAGAAAAGTAATGAATATGTAGGTTCTCTGAGGGTGAGGTCACAAGTTAACTACTCTGACCTCCCCAAACCAGGCACCTCTGTTTCAGAAAAGTCAGAAACATGAGCTCACCACACCATGGAGTGATGCCTAGGAGTATGAAATACACAGTTAAGTCCCATCCCACTATGGGCAGACTCATTCACTATAACCACAGACAAAACTAAAAGCTAACTTACTAGAAGAAAGTAATGATACAAATGAAAGAGGAGAAAAGGAAGAAGGGAGAGAAGACACAACTTATAACAATTTCAAAAGTTTTAATAGGAAAATGTCTATTAGGGGTCGGTCTATGGGTATATCTGTGGGAGACTCTCTCAATTTTGTTAATTGATATACAAAGACCAAGCCCACTAGGGGTAGCTTCATTCCCTAGGCTGAGCTCTGAACTATGAGAAGTAAAGAAAACTAGCAAACATTCAGGGAACATGGGTGCCTTTGTTTCGCTCTGCTATTGACTATAGATGCCACATGACTAACTGCCTCAAGCATCTGCCGCTCTTTCTTGCAAGAATAGACTGTAATCTGGAACTTTGGGCTAAAAATCACCTCCTCTTCCCTTAAGTTGCTTTTTGTTGGGATATTTCATCACATAAACATAAGTGAAACTATAAGAACTCATTTCCAAGTATCATGCTACTACTGGCTGCACCCTTTTTTATATTATTTGACAATGTCTTTCTATTCATTCTCTCTGTGGGGTCTATTATAGTTCTCTTTGTCTATGGTTTCACTTTCCGTGGTTTTGGGTTTCTTGAATCCAGCCATAATCCAAATATACTACATAGTTGTTTCCCTTAAATACTTCTTTCTTTCTTTCTCTCTTTCTTGTTTTACTTTCTTTTCTTTTTTTGTTCTTATTTCATGGTTTCATTATTCATGCTTATCTATATCTATGTTACTAAACGCTTTCAGTTGTTTTGGCTTAAAATGTTCTCTTCTTTCTGCACAATTCTATATACTTCTTTTTTTCCTCTTTTAAAGTGTTATTTATCTAGAAAAGGTTTGATCACTGGGCCCTTTTATATCTCATTCTCCTTGTGAGTTTTGTATTTTTTTCCAATACCCTTTAAGTGAAGTTTTTGGAATTTGTAAACATAGATATAGTCCATCTTACTCCTTTAAGTGAGAGGATAAGGTTTTTAATCAATTGGCATCACCAGAATATCATTCTCTCTATCTAATATCTTAAGTGAATGCTTAAATTAGCTGTCATACCATTTTACATGAAGATGAAGGGCAGTTAATCAATGTTCCTTTGTGGATCTTCAAGTATTATTTTAAACCACCTTTAAACACACTTGGGAGTGACTCACCCTTTCATCAGGAATCATCTTAACTTTCAGATTGTATATTCATGCAGTTCATGATCTATCCAGATTCTTCAGAAATGTTGCCTCTACTCATCTCTAATTTATCAGTTCTTAAAGAATAAAGCATAAGCAAATAACTTATTCATTTAGTCAGTGTTAGTACATTCTAGTTATCATTGACATGCTGGGTTTGTGGTGGGAATTCAAGAAATGTTCTGTCTACAGGAAACTGACACCTTGGTTCAGAGGAAATAAAATTCTAGAAGACATTGCCCAGACAGATCCCTGACATTGATATGTCCTGTGTTTTTCTGATCTCATTAATATGCAAGACAGTTCACTCATGCTAAGGAAGAGTTGTTTGGGGTGACATTATTTGGAGGGAGTGGATCTGGATTTCAACAAGTTGTAATATGGATTTACTAGCCTTTTTGTCACATCAGCAACACATTATACATAGGGCAACATTCTTCTTCAAAACTCAGCCTTCCTTCCGAGTTATAATGGTTATATGTTATGTAGTAGAAGAAATGTTTCTTATTCTTTATAAGGTTTGACCATAGTTTTCAGCTTTAAAAATTTTTTGCAATAGATGTGTCTGAGACTAAAGATTGCAATGTTAAAATATTCATGTATTTATAAGAGGCAAATAGTAAACAAAGTTAAGAACACAAAGTAAAAGTATCACTTATTAAATAAATCAATTATAATTGGTTTATCTTTTCATTGGGCTTAAAAGCTGCCATAAAATGTGTGCCTAGCAACATAAAATGATGCCTAGAGGAGTATATGGAAGCTTAGGATTAAGAATGAGCCTGAGAAGGCTCTCAGTATATTTGGCTATGAAGTTTCTAGATGATCTCCTAGTCACAGGATTAAATGAGAAGCTCTCAGAATGTGCTCACTGTTTCTTGCTCCTTTTGGAATCAGGTGAAGGCCTGTTCCTCCAAGCTAGTGGTACTGTGCTCTCTTCTTCCTCAAAAGAAGGACAGAACACCTGTGACAAGGAAGAGGCCCTCAGGAATATTGTGAAGACAACAGTGTCATCCTGTCTCTACATGTGACTAAATGTGTGGGTTCCATGGTACCTTTTTCTCCAGGATCAGAAGCCAGTAGCTATCATAAACTCTGGATCATCCCTTGTTTCTCAACAACCATGTCAAGTGGTGCTTTAGCTAGAGTGAAGAAGAAAAGAATGTGTCCTCTGGATGAAACTCACAGAGACTGTCAGTCTGGGTCAGGACAGACAAGTGTCCCCTTTGATGAGTAGTCAAGCTCTTTGGCCCCTTAATGACTCTTGATTGAGCATGATGGCATTGAGGAAGGCATGTCATGTTTATCCCTCCATTGCCTCACCAGCTTTTGTAGCTCATACACTATTTTCATGTGCCTCCTACTCAAGGTAACTGTACTGTACAGAGACCGTATGGGTATTCTTGTCTTCTTCTATCTCCTCCTCCTTTGTTTTTAAAGGCAGTGACCCACAGTAGGAGAAGCACCCACCAGATTCTCACTGATTAATCAGTGACCAAATGTCTTTCTTCATGAAGGGTCTAATCACCATGCATTAAGACAACATCTCTGATGCCTATATGCATGAAAGGTGAGGATCGAGTTCATGACTATACTCAATCAGCCAGAACTATTATGCCGTGAGGCTTTGTATCAATGCCTGCTGCTTTAGTATCCAAGTCTGTGACATGGCAACTAAGTCAGACAGTCAAGAAAAAGCCAATTCACAATCAGGCTGAGGCTACAGCCTCACAAGTCTTAGGACTGGAGGCTTCACATCCGCAAAGAAGCACCATGTGTGCACAACGCTGATAACAAGGCAGGGTTTTAATGGTGTGCTGAGTTCTCTGTGTGTACACTTCTGAAAACTTGAGTGTCATCCTAAAAAATTAAATGTGGCAGAAGAAGCCTGCACATATAACTCAAGCAGGAGAGTGTAGATGGAAGGAAACAGACGTCCCACGCAATCACGCCTCACTGAGAACGCTAGAACACTTGTGATTTTTAAAACATACACAGTTTAATCTTACAACTGCCTTTTATTCTTTTGGCAACATAGTAGCTTACTACAGAGGAAAGGAAGAAAAGAAAAATGAAGTAGACGTTGTGAATGTATTTTTGAAAAGTAGACATATCTTCCCATCATCTGTATGAGACCATATCACCAGGTAGGAAGGCTTTCATTCATCTCATTAAATCAAATTATACTTTAAACACACTAAAGCATGTGGTAGTGTGTATCAGGAGTATTTTCTTAGTGAATAAAAACAGGTGGAGGGACATTCTAAAAGCAAATGTTTTTTAAGTCAGAGATGCCTCACACATACCTAACAGGTACATATATAAAATTTCTACAATATATATTATATGGTGCATTATATATATATAGTATAAAATGTATGATCTAGAGAATTACATATGGTTACATATTGTATATTATATCCAACTGTTACATGAGCTATTGGAAAAATCACAACAAAAGAAATATCAGATTTAGTTCTTCAAGGGAATTTAAGTACTAAGAAGCCTCTCACTGTCTAGGGTTTCTACAGTAATAAATTCCTCTTGGATCAGGACATATTAGGGTTTCATCAGAAGCTGAAGGAGAAAACAGCATGGGAACTATACTCAGCAAATAAAGTCAATTTTAAGTCACTTAGAATTGTGGCTATAAATGGACTTTACCAACTTGACCCTCTAATTTCATCATACAATATTTGTGGAGCATTCGAGGCATTGAGCCTGGATCCTACAAGGTACAGCATTCACATAAAAATCCCCTCTCTTGTTATGTTTTATTGTAACTCCTGTGTGAGATGCCAGTAGCTTGTCTCTATATCACACGTAGAAACAGACAAGGTCACGGACTGTGGATATCAAGACATTAGATTGTGAGTAGTCACAGGATGATCAATAAAGAGAGAGCTGAGGTAGTTTGGAGGATTTCAACAATGCCAGTGACCATAGTACCACTGCTGTGCTGATGACAAACGCTAAAAGGTCTACGCATCGCCGATCACTGTCAGGTACTGGACTGAGTGTTTTACACCCATCAACTCAGTGTACAAACCATGCAGAATAGTCATTCCTGGGGCTAGAGAGATGGCTCAGTGGTTAATAGCACTGACTGTTCTTCTGAAGGATCTGAGTTCAATTCCCAGCATCCACATGGCAGCTAACAACTGTCTGTAATTCCAAGATCTGACACCCTTACACAGTTACACATGCAGGCAAAACACCCCAATTCACATAAAGTAAAAATAAATATTTTTTTAAAAATAAGAATAGTCATTACCATTCATAGTTGTTGTTTGAGCCAGGGAGATGGCTCAGTAGTTAAGCACTCGCTACCCAAGCACCATTTGTGGAGACAAAAGATCAAGAAGAAACAAGAGATCCCAGAGCAAGCCAGCATGCTTACTTAATTAGCTATATCAGTGAGCTCTGGGTTCAACTCAGTGACCCTGCCTCAGTCAATAAGGCTGTGAGTGACCAAGCAGCCTCAGGTCATCATATGCACATGAACACATGTACACGCATATACATGTAGACATGCATACACAAATTCACACACATGAAAAAAAGTTGTTGTTTTTCCATGTTGCAAAATAAAGAACTCAGTCTTGGAGGGAGGACCTCCTCAAGGCTGTCAGGTGGCAAATGATGAACTGTTATTACTGGTAGACTCAGCATCAGAACCCATGTACCAGACAGAATTTAGATAAAATCCTACAAGCTACAAACTGACCTGATGTCCAAAAAGAACCACCTCTCTACACTTTTGCAAGCATGTACTTCCAAGAAGATGGCAATCACAGCTCTTCCACTGGATACAAGTTGCTGCTTCTAAAATGAAAATCTTAAATGGACAGCAGGCGCTACATTGAAATGTCCCAAATGTTACTGTAAGGGAAAGTGGGAAAGAATAAAAGAAGAAAGGAGAGGAGGTGGAGGGAGGGAGGGAAGGAAAAAAGAAAGGCAGGAAAGAAGGAATGCAGGCACGAAGAAAGAAGAAAATAAAAGGAAAGAAAAGAAGGTAGTCTTCATAGTGAACTGATTTTTAAAATTGCTACTGAAAGCTTAAGAGCCCCCAAGATGCTGGCCTTTTGTCAAATCCTTATAGAGTTTGAGATATTGGGGATCTTGGACACATTCTCCACGGCAAGGTCATGCATAATTCTCTCAAATACAGTGTGAAAGCATTATCTACAGATCAGAAAGTGAGGTTGTGCTTATCTTGAGAGCCCACTGAATACTAAATAATTAGTTGTATGTCCTGGCTTATTTCTGTGGAGCTCAGTTACATTGCAAACACCTTTCCATCAGCATTGCAGAATTACAAAGATTAGCTCCGATACGGGTGGCAAAGCTCTTTGCTATCCTAATTCAGATGAAAATGATGATGATGATGATGATGATTATAACCACAAAGTAAAACAAGTTAAGAAAAAAAAAAAACTCTCATCCATTACCTACTTCCCATCTCCTGAGGATGGTGCCTTCTTCCTGCTCTCCGGCAAGAGTTTTAAACCCGAGATTCACAGCCTTGATTATCTACCCCTCTCTGTTCCAGCTTGCTGGCAGGCAGATACTCTGTGCACATGGGAGATGGAGTATGCTCTATAGGCTTTTCACAGTCATTCTTCCCTGGGAATATATTAGTATTTTCTCCACACCAAGAAAAGGATGACGTTCCCACCTACAAAGAAGGCAGCTTCATCTGAACTTCGTTCACGGAAGGCTTTATGTAATGCTCCTAGTGAAACAACAGCGGGAGGCAGGACCCTGAGCAAAGGAAGCACTGTGTCTGAGAAAGCCCAGAACATCAAAGGACAAATCAGGCCACTGGGGACAGGGCTGGCCTGTAACTTGAGTATAAATAAAGGACTGTGAGGCTTTCTCAAAGGCAGGAGAGCTGGGGGAACCCTCTTCACCTGCTGCAGAACCTTCTACTCAAAGCTGGTTTATAGGACACTGGGTCACATCAAGTAATAGGTAGGAGGAAATGAGACTTCACGTATGATGAGCTCCAGGACTCCAGTCTATGTCTTCAGGGGCTGATATCTCCCTGTTTCACTACTGTTTACTCCCTATGAAAAAACTTGCACTCATTTGTCATGGAAAAATGGATGCCCTTGTCCTCAGAGCTCTAACGTACCAAGGAAAAGAATCTTATCTTTTTTTTTCTGACTGTTTCAGCCAAAGTCTGGGCTTCACGCCTTCAGCCTTGCACCCATGCCTATGACAGAGACTTGATGGGCTGACTGGTCACAGTAAGGTGACACAAAAATCTGAGGACCCAGAGTGTCCAGCATTTCTTGATTATTGGACACTGTAGGGTTTCTCTCAAGTTTTTGTTTTGTTATTGTTTGTTTTCTTTCTGGTTTTTTGGTCTGTGCCACCCTGACTGTCCACATTTTCAAAACAGTGACCTCCAACCCCTGTGAAACAGACAGACGGGAGCCTCACTGAACTCCCCATGGCAAAGGCATCCACCTCATGCTTGGTAGAGACTCAAAGTTGCAGCAGAAAAGAGGAAGGATTGATGGGGCCTCTAGATAGAGAGCTTTGGTGTGGAGAAGCCAGAGGTGGCCTTGCTTGGGGTGATCAGAGTGCTTTGGCTTTCTCTTTTGTGCTGAGTTGGAAGTGAGGGCAGTGTCGCCAGGTATTGACCATGACTTATTGTTCTGAGTCAATTGCCACAGCGATTGGCTTCCCTTGTGCTGGCTCATTCAGGGATGAAGGTCTGTGTGGCTAGCTAGGTATAGCATGACTATCACATAATTCTGCACTCAGCCCCTCAGTGAGCTTCAATTAATCTATGATTTCCAAAGAATATAGGCTATTTTCTTTGAGAATCAGCCATGCTGGCACCATATTAATCTAGAACTTTCCTCAAAACAATATTTGGGGTAATATCCACTTTTCATGTCTGTCATCAACAATCATTATCTGCCTCCTATTCCCCACCAATGTCTTTATAATTGTGAGTTAGACACTCATTTTTTTAGTCAACAGCAATCCAGGTTGTCAGTGATGCCCCTAAGTATGGAGCATCTCTTATTTTACTTTTTTTTTTCCCTGAGATCCTATTGTGATATCACTCTAGCTCATATTTTTATGATTGAGGAAACTGAGGCTGGAAAGATCTGGGAACCTGCCTATGGTTTGCTGCTAAGTGAATGCCATTTGAGCTTGAGTGTACCCGACTGAAAAGTCAGTGCTTATAAACCTAAGGAAAGTGAGGTGCCTGAGATGCACATGCATTTGTCGTAGCACATCCCATGGGAGCCTGGGAAAGAACTCTGCATCAGCTTGAGCTGCACATCTTACCTCAAGACTATAAAATAGCCATAATCCATAATTCTTTTATGTACCTGGAGGGTTTCCATCATGGTGGCAGGAAGCACTACTCCAGCTAATGTCATTTCTTGGCAGTGACTATAAGTCACTCTGATAATTACCAAACTACTTGCCCAAGGATGTGCAAAGTTGAGTGTGGACAGAAGCACAGAGTTCTAGGCTCCTTGTAGGCTGGCTTTTCCCGGAGCCTTGTAACCAGGTGCATAGGGCAATGCTCAGTAACTTCTGACTTTTGAGTTTGAGCTGGATCAGTCATTTTCTACTTGCTCGGTGGTCTCTCCTCAGGGGATATATTTCATCCTGACTAATGCTTCCTGGACCTCCCAGCATGTCTTTATCTCCTACTGTGCCCTCAGCTGTCTTTTCTTCTCTCCATTCTTTATGCTGTCTCTATTGGCCCCTACCTGATACCAGCTTTTCCTCACAAGCCATGAGAGTAGAAAGATGTTGAACTCTGCAGGAATCCTGCTGCCTTCTCAGAGTCCAGGAGAGTCAGGTGGAGTGTATGAGAATGAGAGGTTTGCAGAAGTGGGGCGGATGATAGGGAAGAGAGAGGTCAGCAGTTCCTCTGTCATTCCAAGTGCCCTCAGCATCTTGACTATCTCCCAGTGTCCCTGCTCAGGACCTCACAGGTCATAACACAGCTGGACTGTTTCTGTCAGCTATGGTGACACATACCTTAGAAGAACACCCAGGAGTTGGAAATAGTTGAATCTCTGTGAGTTTGAGGCCAGCCTGGTCTACACAGCATGTTCCAAGCCAACCAGCCAGGGCTACACAGTGAGATCCTGTCTACAAACAAACAAACAAACAAACAAATGAAGCTTCCTACCAGCTTGGCTATTCTGGGGGCACAACAGGAGCAGACATGAAGGAAAGATAGTGTGCATCACTGAGCGTCCTTCCTGTAGTGATTAACTCATACCATTGATAAAACTGACAGGAGGACTATTTTATGTCTTACATGTCATCAAGGCCAAAAGACACAGGTATGCTAGGAACTTTTCAGCACTTCCCTTACAGGGAAAGTGACAATCTATGAGACCCTTCAGAGACCCTCTTACCCTTCTAGTCTTTGTGTACTTACTGTGAGCTCATCTCTTACTGTTAGATAACTTACTGTTGTCTAAGAGGCTACCTACATCTACATAATTAAGCATAAACAAATATATATACATATACATGCTGTCTGAATATATGCACTATTTATGTATGCATGAATATAATCTACATATATGCACATGTTAAACATCTACTAATCTATTAAATTAGCTTCCTTTTCATAATGTTAGATACACAAGAAATATTAATTTCTCTGACCAATTTCTGCTAGTTTGTCTGTTTTACAGGGAGCATCTTCCTCATGCTATTTTACATGTATGTTATATACATCTCTACTTTCTCCAGGAGTTTTGATTTATTTTCTTCACCTCTGCATTCCCAGTGTCTGGAACACTGTGTCTGAGTACAGTACAAGCTCAGCAAATACTTTTGAGCAAATTAATTATCAATAAATGAAAAAACAGCTTGGTAAGATTTATGATACCAGTTCTGACTGGTGCCAGGCAAGCTGAGAGTTAGAAGAATTCTAGAAGCTTGGGTGATGTGGCAAAACCAAGGAAGTGTGGCCATAGGCTTTGAGGGAAGCCTGAGGGAAGGGATTCTTGACTCTCCTGCCTCCCTAGTTGGCTTTGTGCTTAACTGCTCCCCACAGGCATCCCCCCTGGCCAGATACCTCTGGCTCCCACTGGTAATTTTAATTCACTAAAATTCCCCAGTAGAACAGGAAACTCAATCCTGTTCAGGTAAGTCAGAAGAAAACAAGTAACAACGTATTAGTCTTGTTAGATGTTTATTTTCCAAGGGCTTCTAGAGCCTCCAACTAGACAAGCACAGTGCTGGCAGGGTGAGGGGTCACTGGCACCTTATCATCTCCACCCTATCACACCAGGCATACAGCTTTTAGAGTAGTGGCCTTGTTTCCATTGGTGACCAAAACGGGTTCACTGTGTCAGGCTCACATTCCCCAAAGGTTTAAGAGACCTTCCTCAGCCATCTCTTTGGTAACTATTGTTTTGTTAGAAACACTTCATTCCAGGAATCTGGGCAAGAAGTGTATATCTCTTCTCCTGAAAGAGATCTTTCCTGTTGGCCCATATGCAGTCTCCTCCAATCCTTTGATAGTAAACATTTTTCCTAATTTCCCCCTTTCCCAAGGTTTAAATATTTTGCATTCAAAAGTAAGAAGAGAAATTTGCCAGTTATGTTGTTGATATTTTATTATTCCAAGTAACTCATATCAATGGGAACAAATAGGAAGTTGGGGGAACTCCTCACGGGAGCAGTCTTTGCATTCTCACACACGAGGAGCCTCATCCATACCACACATTGACAAAGCAATCTACCTCCTGAATAAAGTTATAATATAGCCGTGAGGTCATCATGTTGGTTTCTCCATCAGTGATTCTGGGAAGACACAAAGCTCCCAGCCCCCTGACACACTTCAGCCAGGCTTTCCACTTACAGGAAGCGCTTACCATGGTGACCGACAGGATGCTGTAGAGCCTATGACCATCACAAAGGCAGATCCTTGGCTGTGTAGATGTTCCGAGAGTAGAGCTATCTCTGTCCAAAGCCTTAGATGTCTAAAGCCTCTGCTTCAGACTCAGTGGCAGAAATCAAAGAGCAAAGGATGGTCAGTCCTGGCCGCACTGGAATGCCCCTTCCGTCTGTACCCATTGGCAGTAAACTAGGGAACAGCGATTATCTCCCTTTAAAAGAGCTGCATCCACTTTCAAGATTTGTTGCTTCAGAAATTTTTTAAAACCCTCAATGGTTTCAGCCGATTCTGGGGCTTGTAGAAGAAAGGGAACTTGATACAAATGGTGAATGTGTGTTTGTGTGTGTAGTGGGGGATTGCCATGGGTTCCCACTAAGTCCTTCCATGCCTTAGGCTAACAGCTCCCTTCGACATCTTCAGGGAAGCTTCTGTGGTCCTTTTCAAGTATCCTGAGGATAGAAATGGTGGCTGAAGGTCATAGCCAGCCATGGGCTGGTGTCACCTTCACACAGCTGCTTGCTGGAGGAAGACCCAGGGGAATTATGGACACCATTGTGATTGTGACTGAGTGAAGTCCAGGCTCACAGACAGGTGAGGGGGCAGCTAGATGACTAATCTTGTGTTTGTTAGCTTCACGTTTCACAATCACTCTTCGCAATTTCTTTCCTTATCATGAGGATGATCATGGGTTATGACCATAGCAAGACCGAAAGCTAGGGCAATAGGTTAGCCCTCACTCACTTCAATTGCCTATGTGTGTGTATATGTGTGTGTGTGCATGTGTGTGAGTGTGTGCGCATGTGTGTGGTGTATGTGTAGGTATGTATGTGATGTTCGTGTGTGTGGTATGAGTGTCGTGTGTATACACATATATGGAATATGTGTACATGCATGTGGTATTTGTATATGTATGTGGTATATATGTTTGTGTGTAAGGTCTTCAGCATGTGTGTGTTTGTATGTATATATGTATTTAGGGGGACAGAAATGAGAAGAGGGAGGTGACTTAGAAAGAGAGTGTAGATTTTCTAAGAATGTTTCAAAGCTGGGAGTAGGATGATGCTGGTTCGGCAGTTTAAGAGTACTTACTGCTTTTGCAGAGACCCCGAGCTTTGCTCCTGGAACCCACATAAGAACACAAAAGTCTACAGCTCCAGCTCCAGGAGATCTGGCATGTTCCCTAACCTCTGCAGCCACCCTCACTCATATGCATACACCACAGATAAAAACAGACACTTAGACATAAAAATTAATCTAAAAATAATTGTTTCAAATTATCAGAAACTTTGTATGTCCCTTTTGATAATATGTAATGTGTGTTCATCAAAACCACAGCCCAGAAGGTGAGGGTGTCCTTTCCCATCCAAGTAACAAGGGAGGGCACACCAGTGTTGTGATATGTGTAATGCTGTCCTCCCCATGGTCTCTCTCTGGGTCTGCCCTGGCACAGCCCTTAGACAGGAGACCCTGTACAGCTGGCTCCATGGTAGGGACCAGCAATAGATACCAGTCCCCAAAAGGAATGTAAAGGAAAAGACCAGATATTAGGCACTGGAGTGGGGAGGTTGCTGGGTGATACAAAGTTTGGGGCAGATAGACATCGTGGGAGAGCTCAGTCTTCACACCATTTGGTTTACAAGGACACAGCTGCCAGAAAGAGACAAGGGACAGTTGATCTCAGGTGGGTACACACAGTAGCATAGGAGATCTTTTAGTCTTGGATTTTCCTCTGTGCCTCTTGTGCTTTCCAAAAGTGTCTCCTTGAGGTTCCTAGAACCTGAAAAGCCCCTTTAGCAGATGCACACATTGTTATGTTACCCCAAGCTGAACTACCATCTGTGTCTCTGGACAGAAAGAGTAAAAAGTGAACAGGCGGGAACCAGGAAGCCATTCACTTTTACAACAGCATGGGCAAGCACTAGAAAGCCTTGCAAAGCCCGGAGTTTTCAAGCCAATTCTTAGAATCTTTTCCAATCTGACACATCTGGAGGCTGCTACACTCATGGATGGCAGGTTGAGCAGACCTGGCTGGCCACTGTGAGACCCACTCACCATGATCTCTGATTCTTGAAGACTGTTTTCTATCTGAAGTTGGTGATCAAGGACAGAGTCTTTTTTTAACTTTCAAAGCTGGTCATGTGAAACCTGTGTGAAGCATTCAGAGAACACTTGCAGCATGTTCCAAAGTCTGACATGTCCGAGCATGTTCAATGTCTTTACACTTTGGAAGCAAATCCTTGTCTTCAACCAATGTTTGCTTGTCCCCCACCCCTGTGTGTGTGTCTGTGTGTGTGTCTGTGTGTGTGTGTGTGTGTGTGTGTGTGTGTTCTAAGCTCTTATGGAAGTAGGAAGTCAACACGGGCTTCCTTCTCTACTGCTCCCTAGCTCATTTGTTGAGCAGGGTCTCTAACTGAACTTGCAGCTCAGGCATCTGGCTAGACTCCCTGGACAATAAGTCCCAGGTGTCCTCCTTCTGTCTCTTCGGCACCAAGGTTACAAGTATGCATTACCACCTCTGGCTCTTTATCCAGGTCCCCATGCTTCTTGTATCATCAGTATTGTACCCACTCAGCCACCGCAGCAGCAGCCCTGCATTGCCCTTTCTTTCTTTCTTTCTTTCTTTCTTCCTTCCTTCCTTCCTTCCTTCCTTCCTTCCTTCCTTTCTCCCTTCCTTCCTTCCTTTCTCCCTTTCTTTCTTTCCTTCCTTATTTCCTCCTTCTTCCTCCTCCTCTTTTAAAAAGCATCTCTTCTTGGAAGAGTGCTTGGCCTAGCTTGGCAAAGATGGGGGTGGGGATCATCCACCAGCAAAGTTTTGGGAAATGTATCCCCTACCACACAAGCACCCACCAGTTCTCTGGTATTATGATTATGACTGTCAGTGTCTTGTGTTTTAAGATTTTAAAAGTCAAGACAAAACAAAATTTCCAAGACAAACAAGTCACCATCATTATATATATATTTGGAATCAGAAAAGGTAAAGGAGTGTGGGGTAGGGACAGATCCAGAGGGCTCTCGGGTTACTTGTTACAGGTACCAATTAGTTGATGGATAGGTCCAGCTGCACCTGGAAATCTTTGCACTGCACTTTCATGAGGCTCTTTTACCATCAGAAGCACAATCCAAAAGAATCAGCTTAGCTGAGTTATTTGAGAAACTCGTTTTTTAAAGGAGAAATAGCATATGCCTACCACTGCATTTGGTGTTATAGCACAGCAAGACAGCAGGAGAAGAATCACACTAATATGACAGTAAAAATGCCCATTGTGGACAATTCAAGATCAAAGTCAGTTTGTGCCTCTGCAGTTGGGGAAGTAACTAGCTAAGCACAGAAATCGTTTTTCACTCACAGGTGGAAGTTTGAGAGAGGACTGCATTATTTCCCCAAAACTTAATTTACTCTGAGCCAGTCGGGAGAAGAGGGCGTCATCTGAGGAGGAGGAGGAGGAAGAGGGAAGCAACATCTTATGGTAAAGATACAACAGTTCTTAGCACATCAGTCACACTCTACATAGCTTGAGATTAATTCTCAGAGTCCTTTGCACATTTATTCATTGCTTTGCTCTTCGAAATGAAGTTTTTTTCACCCCTGAGCCAACTCCGTTGCGAAAGGACCTTTTCATCGACGTCTTCTCCAATATTGGCTTTAGAAAAGCTAGTCCGTCGCTCCCCTCCAGCCTGGTTGGGCAGCCGCTCAGGAGGATGAGAAAGTAGTCAGGCTTCCCAGGCACCTGATGGTTTAGATGGGAGAGAGGGAGAGGATGCAGCTTCTGGGTTAAAAGTTTATTTCAACAGCAATGATTTTTAAAACATTTGTGACTATAAAGTCATAATGTCTCACCTTCTTAATGGTAAGAAACATTGCTGAAACATAACACGACTCAATGTAGATAGATAGCATCTGGGTTCCAATTGGCTTATCTAATTTTTGTTTTACCATTCAACACTTACATTGTATATTCCACATAATGATCACATTGCCATTATTTACAAGAAACATTTGAAGGCTCTTATTAGTCCTAGGAATGCTATTAAAAATTCACTCAAGGACTAGGAATGTGACTCAGTTGGTAGGGCACTAGCTAGCATACCCAAAGCCCTTGGTTCAACTCCTACTACTATATAAACTGGGTATGGTGGAACACTCTTGAAATCTCAGCACTTGGAACGTGGAGCAAGGGATAAGGAGTTTAAGGGCAGAGGTGGAGAGACAGTCCAGTGGTTAAGAGCACTAGCTGGTCTTCCAGAGGAGTTGGGTCTTTTTCCCAGCACTCAAATGTCAGCTCACAATTGCCTATAACTCCAGGGTATCCAACACCCCATTAAGACATAAATAAATTGTTTTTTAAAATTAAAAAAGAAATTTAAAGACATTTTGGCTAGTTAAAAAAAAAAAACTCACTAAAATTTAGTGAGTTTTAGGCTGACCTAGGCTGTATAACACCCTGTCTCAAAAGTTTCTATTGTCCAAAGTATGCATGGAAATCCCACAAGGAAACCTGATGTTTTATAAGCTAGTTTTAAATGAACTAAATTAAATACAAGAAATTCTCCCAGGTAAAACCTATCCAGAGTGACCCAAAGTGTAAAGACATTAAACATGTTCGGACATGTCAGACTTTGAAACATTCTGCAAGTGTTCTCTGAATACTTCACACAGGTTTCACACAACTCTAGGTTTATCAAAGCACTGGGCTTCCAGTTTTAGGCTATCTGCAGCTACCCACGAAAGTTTCCAGCAAGTAGTGCCTTTGAGTGACCATGCCAGCTTCACCTTTGGCTATGGTTTCAGTTCTCATTATGGCTTGAAGCCTAGATAGCACATCACAGTGCTGGAGTGCTGAGTGGTGAAAGAAACAGATCCAGAACCCCAGAGCTCAAACCAGGCCAAAGGAAGCTGCAGTCCAGCCCCACGCTGTGTGATGAGGAAGCCAAGCACCAGAGCCAAGGCCAGGCTTTGGTCACAGCTGCTAAGTCCTAGCTAGAGGCAGCATTGATCCAGGGCTCTGGTGGGAGCTGCTGATACTTGCCAGGTCTCTCCTTTCATGGCTTCAGAAGAGGTCTAATAACTGGCAAAGTGCTAACCAAATCCTATCCTTGATTAAGCAGTGACTTTGGTAAAGCCATTTCTGAATGACACACTTTCGATGCCTCCTCTTATTTTACCCTGCGGAAGTAAGAGCTGCAGGGAGCCAGTACTGCTCTAGGTGAGGCTCTAGGTGAGGCGACCACACACTTGCAGATGACACAAAAAGACCTTGGCGTACTGAGCTGATATGAAGGCAGCTGAGCCAACCTGTCATCGGGATACCACAGTGCACTTTCCTAACTGAAGGGCTCCATAAACTCTGAACAAAATGATGAAATCCTATGTGATTAGATTGCATCATCACTCATTCTAAACTTCAGGTTGCCATGAAAACCATCCACAGCATTACTGCCTGATGGGGCTGTAACAAGAACAGCATCCTCATGAGCAAAGCTAGAAAAACAGGCAACTCAGAGAAAGAGAAAACACTGCCTTATGGTCTAGGAGGTCTCTGAATACTTCAGAAGAAAGAATTCTTGATTTAAAAACAGCTACAGACAAGTGCCTCTTGTTCAGAAGTGCTATGAGCAAACCTTTAGGGACAAAGAATAGAAAGCAATCAGGAAGACACTGTAGAAAATATACCCATTTACGGGCTGTGAGTCACCCTCTTGATCAATGGCATGTCTTAACAGATCAATGAGTAAATTAGTGTTGACTGCTCATAGGAGGGAAGGCAGAAGAGAGGCTGTATTAGATAAACAAGAAATAGAAACATGACAGATGTGAAGATCAACAGGAGGACTGATTTTATAAATAACTAGATCACGGCGTTTGAAGGAATTGTCACTTGAATTTCTGTGACCCTCTCATTATCTTAAAACGAGCTCCTCAAGGTATGGTGAGCTCAGCAATTATACAGCAATGGGTTAAACTTTAGTGAAGAAAAGTTCAAGTTCACAGCATCATCAACAACTAAAGATATTTTAATATTGTAAAAATAGTGACATAAACAAGGACAGATGACATAGAAGAGATATAAATACTCCCAAAGGAAGGTGATTGTTTTTCTGAATGTCTTAAGCAGCTCCATAAATAAAGTTAGGACCTTCACCAATATTCTTCAATAAATACAGGAGTAAATATTTTAGGCAATGTTTTATTGAAATCTAACATGTTGCCTACACTCTTCACCTTGGGGGGAAAAAAGCCCACATTTTGGTAAAATTAGAAAATTTTCTGCTTCTGAAAAATGACCACTGTGGGTTTTGTTTTGCTTTTGTATAGTTACAATGCAAAATATTTACTATGATTAAGAGTGGGTATGTGTAGAATAATAAATTGTCATGGGTCAAAATATGAACATTTTATAATGGAATGGCCATTCCCATATGTAGGACACACCCCTCAAATAATTCACAACAAATGACCATATTCCAAAATTACCTACTGTCACATATAAATTTGTGTCTTACAAATCTCATAAATCTGTTTACACGAACTTTTCCCTAAAGGTCTAAAAATATAATAAATCATTTTTGTCATGTATTCATGAGATTCTTTTGAATTTGGATGCCCCACCACCCCAATCATTGATCAGACCATCAGAAATAGCAGTGAAAGTCTTACCTTGGAGGAGAGAACTGGATAACACCAAAACATGTGCATCATGGACAGAGACAGAACCAAGATGAGGGTGAGTTTTACCGAGCTGCAGAGCAGAATGGACAAAACCTCTGGTTAAATCTCACATAAGCAAATACAAGTTTTAAGAACATACAAAAATTCAACATTTCTCTGGTCAGAAATAGTAAAGCAGTACTTTACCTAATCATTTTGGATTTTCAGACGTCTGCACAGGTGGGTTTTTATTGCCAAATTCCTCACACTGGCTGTCTGATCCTCTTTGGGTGGCTCTTTTATATCAGAAAAGTTCAGAAGTAAAAATGTCATCTAGATCCATCCTGTGTGACTTGTTGGCTTGGCTCTGGCCTTTTGTTCTTGTTAACTAAGAAAAGGATGGTAACATGTAAGCTGTCATTGCGTTACCGGGGTTGACTTCATTCAAAGCTTGCCATTAAGAATGCCCTTCAAAGGCTCAGGCCCCCACACAGCTTCCCTGTGACATGGGTGGCCAGGGGCCTCAGAAGAAACATTAAGGGTTGTTTTTAGCTGAGAATTCAAACACTCAGAAGGGATGACAGTGTTTCTTTGAATGTCAGAGACCAATACAGCTGAAATCACCGAGGGAGTCAAGAGTGACCACACAAATGATGCAGGCAGATCAGGCCTCCACACTCCATCTCCTTCCATCAGGACTTCAACTGTCAAACTAAAACAAACAGCACATCTGTTGTCACTGGTCCCCAAGGCAAGGAACGACACTGTGTCTGTAGACACTATCAGAGTCCTTTATCCAGACTTTTGTGAGCCTCTGTATTCATCATCTCCTGTCCTCTCCAGGAACAGAGCCTATCCAGGAGCCTGACTGTCCTTACACATCAGTGGGCCATGGTGTTAAGACCTTGATTCAGAGGCATTAAGCAAGGACAGATATCACTGAGGGCCATAATGGAGAAAACCACCAAGGGAGGTGCTTTCGATATTGCTTCTGAAATGGTGCCAAGGTTTTCCATCACAATCAGAAGACAGGAGATGTCTCAGTTGCCAAAGTGTTTGCCACACAAGCACAGAGACCGAGTGTGGACTCCTAGCAACCACATAAAAAACAGGTGCAGGGGGCTGGAGAGATGGCTCAGCGGCTAAGAGTACCATCTGCTCTCACAGAGGACCCGGGTTCGGTTCCCAGCACCCACATGGCAGCTCACAACTGTCTGTAGTTTCAGTTCCAGGCAAACACCAAGGCAAATAATTAAATAAATAAATAAATAAAAAACAGGTGCAGTGGTACATGCTGTGACTCTGGTGCTGGTAAACTGGAGATAAGCAGAACCCTAGAGCTCACTGTCCAGCCAGTCTAGACTTGGTGGTGAGTCTCTGGATGATGAGAGACCCTGTCTCAGACACAAGGTAGGAAGTCACTGAGTAACATCCGTCTCAGACTTACATACATACAGTGCATAAATGTGCATGTGCACAGAGACAGAGAGAGAGAGAGAGACCCTAAGTGACTGAAGAAAATTCTTTCCTCTCAAGATCCTCACCTTTTGGAGGGCAAAGGATCCCTGAGTTTGGGACATAGCTGCTTGTCACAGCTACATTCACTCCTTTCTCTTGGGAAATGTCCCTCGTATGACTTTCAGCAACTGTCAATCATATAGGCCCAGTCTGACTACAAGGACAAGAAGGTGACCCAGCTCCTGAGCGAACTCAGATCACAGGACTTGTGCCAAGCCAAAGGCCTGGAGCAAGTATTCCAAACACTTTTGTTGAGAGTTCTCTTGAGGACATCACATAGACACTGGGAGACAAAGGGGCAAAAGGAATTGAGGCTATATGTTCTCTTTTGGTCCTGAAGACCAGATAAAACACACACACACACACACACACACACACACACACACACAGAGAGAGAGAGAGAGAGAGAGAGAGAGAGAGAGAGAGAGAGAGAGAGAGTTCATAAAATAACAACAGAAACAGACTAGAGAAGAAGAAAGAGGCTATATCCAGCAGCAACCTTTTGTTGACAGATAAGCAATAGGCTAGCTAGATCTGGGAAGTGCTAATAGATTCTTAGCAGACTCAGCTATGCATAGGACTAGGGGTTCTTTACATGTAGAAAGTTAGCAGCAGAAGGAGGCCCAGTAGAAGTGTGTTTAAGGATCATTTAAATGTCACATCATTTCCCTTCTTCTTGGACTCTGCAGGAGACTAGAGATTTCTTCGAAGGGGAAGCTAAACAGAGATCTCCTAATGGAGAGGATTAGCTCTGTGGAGTCCTAAAAACAAAGGCACAACTCAATGTTGTAATCCATGGATTTGTTTCCAATGCAACTCAGCAGCACACTTCCAAATGGTCCCTCACTATCAAAACAGGTGACAGACAGAAGACCCTTTTCTGAAGCATCCTCCCTGACCAAAACAAAACAAAACAAAACAAAACAAAACAAAAAAAAAAAAAAAAAAAAAAAAAAAAAAAAAAAAAAAAAAAAAAAAAAAAAAAGAGCTGCAGGAACTCCAGGGATGCTCACCAAACCACTGCAGCTGACTGCAGTATTCTAACCTCCCCTGTTACCAGCTCTGGACAAAATCTTCTAGTGGATGTTTTTGGTACCTGATCTTATGTATCCACACAAGACAGGAGTACAATAAATGAAGAACACTTACAGAGCTGTGCCCCAGTCAGAAGAAAGAGGATGGATGACAGCAACATCAAAAATTGTGAAGTAATGAGAGAAACAAGAAATGTGAAAAATGTAAAGGAGAAAAATTAAACCAAACTGGTATTCTCAGAAAGAGCACAAAATATACCTATGACAAGAAAAGAAAGCTATATGAAAGGAAAACTTCAGATGACTATCTAATAAAAAAGAAAACAAAAGAAAACGTACAAGTACTGAAAAAGATTAACTAAATCTTCTAGACATTAGATTTAAAAGACAAAGAGAAAGTTTGTGAAGCTAAAAGAGTAAGACCAGTGCAATTCCACACAGACACCACAGAAATTCTAGAAAAGAGAGTGGACGAAATGAAGAAGCAGAAAGCCACGGATAAAATATCATTTCTCCCAAAGTTTCCCAGGTGAAAAGGACTCAGCATTGCCCAACAGAATGAATAAAACTCAACCTGTCCCAAAGCACACCACCATAAAACTTCAGAAAATTGGGTTCAATTATCTTCTAAATTATCTACTAAAACTCAATTCACAAATACTTTCGACCTTCTCAAAAACAACAATGACAATGTAGAAGACAGTGCGTTTAAAATTCTGGAAGAATCTCCAATGACTATTTCCAATTTAGAATCGGAATCCAATAATTTAGAAATAACCAGCATTTGTTCCTGTTCATTAACTGTAAGGCTATGATAAATATTTTTGTATGTTTAAGATTGCAAAACAATACTTCCCATAAATGTTTTCTCAGAAAGCTAAGAAGATGAGGAACACACCCAAGCGGCAGACACAGAAGGTGAAGAAAATTCCCAGATGGCAATCAAGAGCAGCCCCCAGGTCTATCTGTCCACCAGACCTGGAGGACCACAGTGGTTTGGGGTGGGGTAGAAGGCTCTGAATGAGCTATCTGCAAGAGGATGAAAGCCAAAGAATGACTCAATGCCTTATAAGGAGAATAAGACCACTAGAGAATTGGAGATTGAGTTAGTGATGAGTCCATAGAAAACTAAACAACAACCACAAAAAAAGAGATTATATTCACTCCAGGGCAAATGATGCCACACATGGAGGAAAATAGTAAGCTAACTGCTGGACTCGGCTAAGAGGAAATGTGCATGATTATTATAATGTTATTGCCAAGGGGGCTTCTAACCCAAAAGGAACTTAACTGCTCTTAGAGTTATTTTTTGCATGAACATGTGTCTGGTAAAGTGGCTCACCTAATTTCTGTAGAAGGAACTCAAGATATAATATTGAAGAATGAAAATTCAAACCACACTGTATTCAAAGATAAATACAAAGATAATTAGCTTTAAAAGGTTGAAAGTGGTGGCTCTGGAGGAGGAAACCGAACTGGAAATGGGCTATTATCACAAAGTGCTTCTTGGATGATTTGACTTTCAGTCGAGTCTACTGTTAGCTATGATGGAAGTGAAGCTTTGGGATTTTACATTATGGAGTAGCTATGTCTGAGGATGGCAGGGGTCAGCTCTACTGCTGCATAGAAAAAGATTGCCTGGTTTAAATCGAAAAGGCCCACACCAGAAATCCAAACCTAGGAATGGAAAGCGAGAAAAGGAATAAAAGACGGATGGTCAGAAGGAGGCGGGAAGAAGAGAGAGATATCAGGAGATGAACACAGAGCAATGGAGAGAGAATGATGGGAAGTCGTGTAAGGACTGGTGTAGACAGATGTGGAGACGAAGAAGGAATTGGAGATCATGGAGAAGGAAATGAGGAGGTAGTAAAACATGAAAAGAATGAGCACAGACCGGAACAAAAGGGCAGAAGCAAGAGATTGAGGTTGGCAGGTGACAGCTGGAGAGAGACAGAAGATGAAATTGTACAACGTTTGAACTTAAATGCTTGAAACTTCTTTTCCTTTGATATTTCATTTACTTCTTAATACCAATTAGACATTGTAGCTAAAAACATTTGGCTGACACGCTCTAGGCTCAGTACCTAAGAATAGCTGTCATCACTCTGTCCTGATTGCTTGCTGTGGTAGGTTGTATGCAGCCAGGCTATTCTCTGTGGCTCAGTTCTCTGTCTTCATTGCACACTCGGGATGGGATGGTTACAATCTACTGCCTTCTACAACTACAACTTGCTCAAGGTCATGAAGCCAATGGAGGAGAGAGAAGCTGTTGCTTCAGTTCTGTGGGGCTTCACAGCTTAGACCATGGCTGGAATCGGTGGTCCTTATGACAGTCAAACCCCCACTTCCTAGCCAACATACACACACACACACACACACACACACACACACACACACACACACACACACTGAAGCTGGATTATCTCGGTGTTTGAAAACCTATGTATTTATTCCTGATGAAAATTTTCAGATGTCACCTCCCTCCAGCTCAATACCCTTGTCCTTCCTCTAAATCTGGTGTTTATGTCATCTCTTGTTCCCCACCTTTGTAAGGATTCCTGGCATTCCACGTAGCTGAGCCAACTCGCCTCAGGTGGGATGCACCTTGTATGGAGGCACACCCCTGGGCGTGGCTGTGTAAAACCTGCAGCATTGCATACAGAAGCACCTCCCTGGACCCATGACGCATATCCCTACATGCCCCTTCCCTTAAAAGAGACTGCACGCATGCTCCAGTCTCTCTGTCTGCTGACTTCTGTCCTGCTCCTCTGCTTCTACACCCGCCTGGGAATTCTCTCTTAAATAAACTCTCATGTGTAACCTTGATAGTGTATATTTGCTTTCACGCGCGAAACTAACAACCTTCTTTATGCCAGCTCTGTAATTCTAGAACCTTTCCCCTACCTCCCTCCATTCTTCTTCATCCCTCTCTTTCCTCAGAGATCCCACAAGACTTCACCCATTTGCCTAAGGCACCTTCTCCTTTAGCTTTGATGATACCATCTAGATCCCCAGCCACAGGTTATCCTGCATGGCTTTGACATGGTGTCCTTTTCTAAGTATCTTGCTTTATCCCAAAGTTTCCCCCAAAGATATTATTAGGTCTCTTGTTGGTGTTTTGTTAATAATAATAATAAATAATAATAAATATATATTTGGAATAGTAAAACCCTATTTGGTATCACCAGCCAGGGGTCTCTTAAGGTCAGTTGTCAGTAAACTTGACTTTCAAGGGAATTTGTGATCAACTTGCTCTCCATAAGGCCCTTGTGATAACTAGGGCCTAACTTGTTTTCTTTGTTCTTCTACACAGATGAACTGAGACCAGCCTGCTCTTACACACCCATGAACTGCCATTACTATCTACAGGTAGATGGTAGTAACTTCTCAGTCTCTCTTCCTTTTTCTCTTTTCGTTCTTTTCCTTCCTTCCCTTTTTCCTTTCTTCTTTCTATAGAGTGATTTTTTTGAGACAGGGTTTCATGTATCCCAGTCTAGCTTTGAACTTACTATATAGCTGATTGTATTGCCTTTATCTCTCAAGTGCTAGTATTACAAGTACATAATACCATACCTGACTTTATGTGATGCTGGAATAAAACAAATGGTCCTATGCATGCTAGATATTCTTCTGTTTGAGCCACATCCCCAGCCTGGGACTGATAGTTTAGTAATAATAAAATAGTAATGATATAGCTGATAAACACTTTTCTTAGCTCATTGATGCTTCTAGTCTGTATTAGTCTGCTTCTGCATCTCTGCGGCAAGCACCTGAGAGAAAACAACTTGAAGGAGGAAGAGTTTCTTTTGACCCAAGTTTCACAGGTCTTGATCAGTGGCTGGCTCCATTATTTCTGGGCCCATTGAGAGGCAGAACATCATGGTGGGAGGCTGTGTTGGGAAGAAGCTGTTCAACTCATAAGATCCAGGAAACAGAGTCCACAAGTGGGCTCCCCAGCCCTTGCATCTCCTAAAACTACGCACTGGTTATTATATTTATGTCCATGTGGACATCGAGGGAGAGAAAACAAGGTTATCATCAGACTTAGAGATTTCCTAAGATCTATGATCTATCTCCTTCTAAAGAACAGAGCTGCCAACTTAGGCATGTGCTTATAACTAAACCGCAATTGCTCATCACAGCCTTTGTGAGATCTTTCTCTACTGTTTGACCCCAAGGCTGCTGAATATGAGACTGGGAGCAAGCCAATAAGCAGTGTCTCTTTGTGGCCTCTGCTTCAGTTCCTGCCTCCAGGATCCTGCTTGAGTTTCTACCCCAGCTTACCTCAACTCTTTCCTCCCTCACTGTTGGCCTGTGCCTTATCAGAACAACAGAAAGCAGGTTCCCTTCCCACTCTTTCTGTACTGGCAACTGACCAAAGAATGATGTTATGGTTAACACAGAGACTCATAGATATGAGAATGTGACGAGCATGTTAAATGTGACCTTCAAGGCCTGGGCCTACCAATTTCACCTTTTACAGGTATTTCATGTTCCTGGATCCCACAGTGCCATGTCTGGGACTGACAGGAAGGGTGTAGTCAGCTCATACCAAGACCATTGCCAGCATCCTAACTGAATGCTAGCAGCAGCTAACTGTTTAAGAGACACTCAGCTTGCCATTTGTCCCCTGAAAACATATTTTTGTGTTCATCCCACTATGCTCTGGGCCCTGTGCTAGAAGCTATGACTTAGAATTGATTATGACACCCTGAGCCCTGTCTTCTCCTCAGGGAATTCCCAGCTCAGATTAAAAAAAACAAGATTTGCTTTCTGATTCCAAGCTTATTAAAAATCAGGTCTCAGCTGGGCAGCTGTTGGCAGGTGGCTGAGAAGAATATGCTCATGGCCTTGAGCTTTAGGCCAGGGCTAAGAGCCCAACATCCAAGTACCACAACATCTCAGAACTCCAGCACTCTTCCTGCAGCCCAGCCTCTTATGAATGAGAAGCGAAGTCTCGTCTCTCATTCCTCAATCTGGGCCAAGAATCACAAGTCCTAATTCAGAGTGCCCAAGCTGCAAAATTTTCCTTTCAACAATTTTGTATAGGGAGGAAAGAGAGAGAATATTGAACTTTAAGTGCATGTAAATGTCAACTGTGAATCCAAGAGGAGGGAGAGAAGTCTGGGGAAGTCAGAAGCCTGGCACAGGCCTCCAGGGATCCCTTTGGATGATGGATGAGTCCCATAGTGTGATGTCTCAGGCAGACAGAAAGGGTGTCACATGCCAAGAACACTGCCAACACAGAAAGCAAAGGTTAGTGCCAGCTCAGCCCTGGAACTCACCAGCCTTCTCATGGAAAGAGCACGGTCCTGTCTGTCACACCGGAAATTGTCTGAAAGTCACTCACAAGTACCCTTTGCACACGCTTCTTCCCAATATTAGAGTCAAAGAGGAGAAAAGGAACCATTGCTTTGACTCTGAAATGTTCCAATGCATCTGCATTTCTGATGTACATCTCCCATCAGAAGCATGGGGACATTTGTTTAGAAATACTGTATGGATGGAAGCCACTGAGGTCTCCCCTTTTTAACTCCAAGAGTTTATGTCAAAGCATCAAGAAGTCTCTTTCAGGACCATGTTTATTAATTCTGGCTTTAGCATCTTACCAAATCTAGGACTTAGGAAGATGTTTAAATTATTCCAGGTTAAGAATAAGAACCAGGTGCTCACTTCGGTAGCACATATACTAAAATTGGAGCGATGCAGAGAAGATTAGCATGGTCCCTATGCCAAGGATGACAAGCAAATTTGTGAAGTGCTCCATATTTTAAAAACAAAGAGACAAACAAAAACCAGGGAAGGTTATCAGTTTGGTGCAATGGAAGACTTTGCTGTCTTTAAAAGCACTCTGCCGTGGGACTCTGGCTCTAATTATAATATACATTAGGCCCCACATCTTTCTGCATGTATGGAAAAATCAATTTCATTTTACTGCTCCTTAATTCATGGAACTGTTATATGCTCTGAAAATGTAATTAAAGCACAGAATGTGTTTGAGTACATTTTGTGGTTTATAGTAGAGCAGGAAGAGGCCTCGGTGAAGCCAAGGTTAATTTGTTGAAGTCAGTCATTGCTCTGGTTCATGGCTGCTCCTCAGTACTGTGGTTTCCATGCATCCAACCTGAAGAGCTGGCACTAAGCACCAGCTCTATAGAAACAGGACCTAGTTTCCCCTTCCTGAGGGATCTGTAGATGTCTCTCTTAAATTCCTAGCTGCTTGGGGTTTGTGGATTGTAGCCTGGTTATTCTTTGTTTTATGTCTAAAATACATTTATGAATGAGTTTATACCATGTCTATCTTTCTGGGTCTGTGTCATCTCACTCAGGATGATACTCTCCAGATCCATCCATTTGCCTGAAAACTTCAGGATGTCATTTTTTTCTGCTGAGTAGTACTCCATTGTGTAAATGTAACACAATTTTTTTTAATCTATTCTTCACTTGAGGGACATCTAGGTTGTTTCCAGGTTCTGGCTATTATAAATAATGCTGCTAGGAACATGGTTGAGCTGATCCCTTGGGGTAAGAATGTACATCCTTTGGGTATCCTCTGAGAAGGGGAAATAGAGAGGATCTCCTGAGTAAATAGGGACTATTCTGGGGAGCAAGCAATATAGGAGGAGGTGAGAAGAGATCATGAGAGAGTGGGATGGTTGAGTGGAAGGAGCAACAGAGAGGGAGAACAAAGAAGTGGATATCCTGAGAGAAGGATCCATTGAGGGATTAGAGTGCTAATCTCGTACTAAGGAAACATCCAAGAACCCACAAGTTGTCCCTGGCTAGGACTCCAAGCAATAGTGGAGAGGGTACCTAAATAGGACTTCCCCTATAATCAAATGAATGACCACTCTAGTTGTCATTATAGAATCTTCATCCAGCAATGATCTCTCCAGAAGCAGAGATCCATAGCTAAGCACCAGGTTAAGCTCCCAGTCCAGCTGAAGAGAAGGAGGAGAGAGTATATGAGCAAAGGGACCAGGACCATGAGAAGGAGACCCACAGAGATGGCTGATCCAAGTTATTGGAAGAGAGCTCACTGACTTTGAAATAACTGCTGAGGAACCTTAATGGAAAGAAATTAAACCCTCCAAATATAGATGACACTCAAATGGCCTGAACAGTTTGTGAAGCCTCTTGCAGGAGGATCAGATTATGTTCCTGGTACCTGAACTGGCTTCTCAGAGCCCATTCCCTACAGAGTAAGTAACACCTTACTTAGCTTTGATACTGGGGGCAGGGACTCAGACCTACCTCAACTGGATATGCCAGACTGAACTGACTCACCTTGAGTATCCTTGCCCTCCCAGGGGAATAGATGGGGAAATGAAGTGGTATTGGGGGGACGGTGAGGCAGAGCAGTTGAGGGTATAAGAAAAAAACTTTTAAATTAAAAAAAGAAAAAGTGAGGCTGGACATTCCCTTCTCTCTGTGTGTGTGTGTGTGTGTGTGTGTGTGTGTGTGTGTGTGTGTGCGCGCGCGCGCGCGCGTGCACACACATATATAAATGTGTTCTCTTTTAAACATACTTATGTTTAATCTTAGTGTATGAATGTTTTGCCTGCACATATGTGTGTACCCACTTGTGTGCAGTTCCCTTAGAGGCTGGAAGAGGGTTCGATCCCCTGGAACTGCCATTAGAGTGGTTGTGGGCTACCATGTGAATGCTGGGAACTAAACTCCGGTTCTGTAGATCAGTGAGGACTTTTTTTTTTATGTGCAAGCAAGTTTATTAAGAATCTTATATACAATTTGGGGGGGGGAGGAGACAGTCAACATGAAGCTATCATACAATGGGATGAAGTCAGCAGGAAGCTAATCAAAAGATGTTACACAAATAGAATGCAGGGTATCTCAAGAACAGCACAGGTCAAGCACACAATAGCCTTGGGACTGATAACCATAGCCCCTTATGGGGGGAAGAGTTAGGTTCTCAGGATCCAAAGCTGCAGCTTCCCCAAGGTCCTGATCCCAGGCCATTATTGGCTCTGCCAAGCATATTTCTGGTTTTATAGAAGCAAATGTGTTCCTTCTCCATTCATCAGGGCCTTAGGGAAACACTCCCAGGGCCATGGCCCTGGGCTATAACTGGCTTTGCCAAGCATGTTCCTTCAGATGGCTTAGGAAAAAAAACCTCAGCTTGGTACTCTGTTAACAGCTATCCCTAAATATTAGGAAAAGATACTGGACGTTATTGATACTGGACCATTCTGACCCCACCCTCCCAAATGGCAGTTTCTCATGGCTTAGTCTAAACTTTCAGTGAAGGGAAAGGTAAGAAACAGAAACTCCCAAAGTATTTATTGCCTGCATCAAGTAGTGAAAGATGACCCTCACATAACTGATGTGGAAAGATGTCTGTGAATGCAATAGTGGTATGAATATACGGGGTAACCAACTGCTTTCTTATTGGACTCAAGACCTGCTCCACAGGCACTGTAAATCTGCCAAGAACCCATTGCTGCAGAACTTGCGGGCATCCAGGACTCTTCTACTATTTTGTTAAAAGTATCTCTGTACTCACAGATGAGTGCAACTCTCAGACTACATAAAGTAGGTTTCTTTGTGTAGTGGATGGAAGTTAGCAAAGAAACTCACAAGTGGCTGAAATACAGAACACAGTATTTATGATGTGGTCAGCCACAGATGGGCCTTCCACATCACTCCCAAGACTCAGGGACCACTGTGAAAGACACGGATGGAAAAACTGATAAAGCTAGGACTAGAGCCAAACAGTGTCCTTCTGGACATGACAGGACGGGTGAACCCATGAAATCACAGTAGTTATTCCTTCCTAACACCTATCTGAGATCAACCAGTAACTATTCCAGAATGCTCACAAGTCCCCAGCCTAGCTGAGGAGCCATTGACAAGTGGCTATGGGGAAGGAAGTCACTTTTTTTTTTTTTTTAAATAAGAGTGTGGCTTTTGGTAGGTTGACCATGCTCCAGTGGATGGCCTCACACCCACGAATATATGGGCAACAAAATAGACTCAGTGGATTATTTATTTTAAAAGAGAATACACAGAGTTGGCAGACAGTAAAGGTGGATCTGGGGGAGTCTGAGGGGAAAATGAGGGAGAAAAGTTACTAAAATATGTTGTAAATGTGTATAAAATTACCAAAGATTAAAAAATATTTTTAAAAAGAGGCAAAGTATGGGAGGCTGGAGATGTATGGCTGTGGATATCTGTTAGATATTTAATAAATTCTGAAATATCAGAAGCAGCACAGTCAAATCCTAGGCAGACAGCTTAGGAAATTCTTCAACCTTGAATACAAAGATAAACAGCTGAGTCAGTCACATATACCTTTAATCCCAGCACAGGGAAAGCCAGGAGTGGAGACCTACACCCTAATCCTATAACTCCAGAGACAGAACTTCTTCTGTTTCTGTGATGTCAAGGCTACATTCCTTTAATCCTAACCTGGATGGGATGGGGTATATAAGGGCTCATAGAAACCCAGCAGAAGCAGAAGCAACTGGCAGAAGCGATCAGGAGCAAGGCTGAGGAAGTTGCAAGACAGCTGGGTGAGAACTGACTATGGTGCTTCCTGTCTCTGATAGTTCAGCCTTCCCCTGATATTTGGTTCTGAGTCTCATTTAATACAAACTGAATTCGTGCTACTACACATGGCAGTGAGGAACAAGTGTGGCTCTTCTGGAGGACCTGAGCTGATTTCCAATTCCAAAGGATCTGACATTGTCTCCTGGCCTCTTCAGGCAATCACATGTCTGACATTCACTCACATATCCAGACACATCTACACATAAATAGAAACAATAAATCTTTTAAAGACAGGGTCTCACTATATAGATAGACCATGCTGGCATGGAGCTCACAGAGATCCACCTGTCTCTGACTCCTGACTACTAGGGTTAAAGGGGTGCATCACCTCAGCTAGACAGAAATAAACCATTAAAGCAAACAAACAAAGCAGCAGCAAAACACCGTGGCTAAGCCAGCCTTCTGTGGATGACAAGCACCCCCAGCCCTGGCATTTGGAGGCAAGTGGATCTCTGTGAGTTCTTGGCCATCCTGGTCTACTTAGAAAGCTCCAGGTCCCATCTCTAAAAACAAAACAAACCATGACTAGAGAGATGGGTGAGCAGATGAAGGTGCCTCTAACTTTGATGGCCTGAGTTTAATTCTTGAGACCATATATTGGAAGAAGAGAATCAACTCCCCAAGCTGTCCTCTGACCTCTATACATGCACTTTGATGGCACATACATATACAAGTAAATGTAAAAACAGGAAGCAATTGGTTTCTAGCATATTAATCTCCCAATTTATTTGAGCACCTGAACATGCATGTGATGTGCGCACTGGCACACACACACACACACACACACACACACACACACACACACGCATGCACGCATAGAGATTGAGAGAGGGAGGGAGGGAGAGAGAGAGATCTTTTCAAAGGGAAATCTGAATACAGGGACAGGAGAGAAGATGATGCAGAGTTACAATGGGAAATTATGCTGTCTAAAACCTGAGGAATGCTGAGGCTTCCTTGGTAGAAGCCATGAGAGAGATGTAAAACAGTTCTCACCCAGAACCTTCAGAAGAAACAAGGTTTTGTTAATACTTTAGACTTTTGGCTTCTGGGACTATGACAGTGAAGCTTTTGTTGGTTTAAACCACCTAGCTTGTAGTCCTATATTATAATCCCAGAAAGATAACAATGGTTTAACCTCTAAGACCCCAGGCAACAGATGTGTGGGATCTATTTCCATAGGAATAAGCTGTGTTCCATAATATGGCCAGAAAAATGTCTGTTCACATACAACAAATCTAGTTTTGTAACACACATGATGTGCTTAGGCACATGCACACTCCACACACCACTCCCTGTCCATGTCTGCAGTGGAGCAGGTGCTGTGCTTGTTAGCTGTGTCATCTGTTCACATTTCAGAACCACGCATTTGTCCTAGTGATACAGATGACTATGAGATTCTCCCAGGGAATGCTTCATATGAAAGTCTGGAAGGGGGCCAGTTTCTGCAGCCCTGTATTTCATAGTTCAAATGCTGTTCTGGAGGGTCCGTGAGAGCAGGTTTCCTCAACGAATTCAGCAGCTGGGACAAGAGTGGAGCTGGGTGCCACTTCTGAAGGAGGAGAGCCTCATGCAGAACAGGGTGGAATTCACCAGAAGTTCTTTCTTTATGTCAAACGTTTGTCAGGATCCAGCCTTATAAATAAGGCTGTGTATATAAAGTCTTCTCATCAACACTCTGAATAGTACAGGAAACAAAAAGTTTCCTTCCTTCAGTCTTACTGAGTTGGCTATTTACCATCACAACAGAACAAAGGGGGATAGGTTTTTTTTATAGTCGACGTTGAGGTTGGCAGTCATGGCAATCCCCTTGGCAAGTGCACACATGCCAGTAGTGATATCAATGATGGTCACAATGGCACCTCCATGAACAAATCCAGGTACCCTTTGCAGGTGAAGACCTCCCTGAAACAAACCGTTCTCTTCTCTGCTTTATTGTAGAACATCACATACTCAAAGCCCAGGCCTTCCTCGAAGCTTCTGGTAAACTGCTGGACCTTTGACATTTGTTCTTCTTTCATAAACTGGGGGTCAACAAAACGGTTTAAGGGTTTGAGTAGAATTTTGTCTGCATGAAGACAAACGTTTCCAGGAGCTATCTTCACATTTCTTCATGAACTGGTCAAAGAGGAGTCTTAGGTCTTTGCTCCAGCTGGGGTTTGGGAGACCATAGTCCTTGTGAATGACTTTCTCAGAAGAAAATAACCTCCACAAAGCTCCCAGCCTCCTCGAAGGTGGAGCCCCAAGAGCCAGTCAGGACTTCTAATTGCTGAGCCATCTCTTCAGCCCCCAAAACTATCTTAATTGTTGAGACAAGGTCTTTCACTGAACTGGAGCTCACAGATTGGACCAGGATAACTGGCCACGAGCTCCAGACATCTGCCTATCTCTGCCTCTCCAGTCCTGGAATTACAAATGTGCATCACCATGCTAGGCTTTTTATGTGGGTTCTGGGGGTAAATTCAGGTCCTTATATTTATGCCACAAGCTTTGCATGTATGCACACTTCAAGGTTTTAAGCAGCACACCTGGTCTACCCACTAGATACCAGCAGTGACAAATGGAAAGCTCTCCAGAAATGACCTAATGTCCCCTGGGAAAGCAGGTACAAAATCCATGACCCTATCCCCCAGTTAAGAACTACACCCTGGGACATGAGATCAATACTGCAGGTAGGCAAGCAATTATAGTTACAACAGAGAGCATGTCTGCTTGTCTTCCTTCCTTCCTTCCTTCCTTCCTTCCTTCCTTCCTTCCTTCCTTCCTTCCTCCCTCCCTGTGGAATGTACGGACCCTAGAGGCTGCTAAAGGCCTGGAGACCAGCCTGGCCTCAGCCAATACAAACTGGTGATAACTAGTACCTTAAGACATGTGCTTCTGCATAAGCCAACCTGGGTCTGCCTAGGGCCTTGACAAGGGTGGAGTCCAGATACAAGATGATCTAGACCAGGGAGAGACCACCATTGCAGCCACAGATACCAGCAAATCAAAGCCCTTTCCCCTCGCTGGGAAGAGGGTCTGGGAAAAAAGAATGTTTAAGGCTTTCCCCTCCTTAATAAAGTTAGACTTGCTTGTTTGTCCCTAGAAGCTGTGACATTGCTCTCCATGCCATCTTGGCCCCCTCCCTCAAGGGGAGCTAGCAGAGCCCTGAGCATAGAGGTGACCCCAACTCCTGACCCCAAACCAGGCCTTACCCCAACACCTCCCTCTCTCTTTCTTTCCCTCTCTCTCTCTCTCCCTTCCTTCCTTAACGTAAATTCTCACTTTGTACCCCTGGCTGACCTAGAAGTTGACTTGGAGCCAGGCTGGCCTCAAACTCATAGATCGATGCCCATCTCCCATTAAGTGCTGGGAAGCTTTATTTTCTTGATTATTCATAAACTGAGCAGTGAATGCTTTGTTCATCTGGTCTTGAATTTATTGAAATATGTTACTTATTTATGAGATAAATGTATATAGCAGTCATGACAAATGGCTTATATGTTGATTGAATAATTAGTGATTAAATATGCTATTAGGTTTTCTCAGTGGCATATGTTCTTAGTTCCAAACTTTCTACATATGGTCCTGTTTTTCTTAACCCTTGGTTTTTTGTTTGTTTGTTTTATTTTTTGTTTTAGTCTCCCCGCCCCAATACTCTGCATTTTCTTCTAAGAAGGCAGATACTCTGGGAAGTGAGATTTCAGTGTATCAGAGCATTCTGTTTCAGGAGCCTCATTGACCCATGAAAGGTCTCTGCAGAAGATTCCTTAGACATCTGGGTGATAGCAAATGGATCTTTCTGGATAAGTAAAGCAGACTTTGTGGGAAGAAAAAAACCTATTTTAAGGGATCTTGCTCTACTCAAGATGGGACATTCTCCTAAAAGCATCTTCTAAATGTTCTATACTAGTTGCCGAAAGCTACATGTGTGGATTGATTTGTCAAAGAATCAACAGGACCACTGTATACTGAAGACTATAATACCTATAAAATACTACAAGGGATGAAATACCAGAGATAGATAAAGAATGCCAAGGTCGGCATGAGGCAACACTTACCAGAACTCTGCCTTCACAATGAAGGGGTCAGAGCCCTAGGGTATCTAGGCCCTGCCAGGGCTCCATATTGCTACTGCTGGGGCCATTTGATAGTTATAGCACATTTCCATCTTGCAGGGAGAATGTACCAGGAGTGGGCATCTGGACTTTATTCTGCCACCAAGTGATCACAGCAGAGAAGGCATCTCAACAAAGTTGTAATTTTAAAAAATGGCCAGAAACAGAGGAAATGGATAGCTTAGCAAGTGGGCCGAGAGAGTCCTCAGTGGGCAATGTGATAATCTAACTGAGAGGAGGGGGCTGGGGCAGGTTGGTGCAACAGAGATAGAAGCAGATGAATGAGTGTGTTTACAAATTGGCCATGTGGATGTGATGAGATGCCTGGATGGGACTGACTTCTGCATCAGCTCACTGTGCTCACTCAAAAATCTGCCATCCAAAACATCACCTCCACACTGGTCCTCCCCGTAGCGACTTTTTCTCTGGTTCAGGTCTCCTCCAGGGGTTTCTTTAACTACCCGAGGCCTCATGTCTCTGCTTTTACCTCCTGACCACCCACCTATGCTCTTGCCCATGTCCTCATTCCCACACCTCTGCCTTGACCACCTCTTCACCTCTCATCTCTATTATGACCACCTCCGTGCCCCAACACCCATCACTCACTGGGGCCTTTAGCACAGGAATCCCCTGCTTAGGTGGAAAACCTTCCTCTCCCAGATGACCATGCCCTAGAGTGTAAACAGTGGAAAACACATCCAGCCCCCTACCACCTGGGACCTGAGGCAGTTTGGTTGTGAAAGCACATTAACCAAGTCTCTCTTCTCCTATCTGATATCTTTGTGACCTCTGTTGTATAGTCTAAATCCTAGTCTCTCTCTCTTTTTTTTTTTTTTACTTTATTTATTTATTTATTTGCCTTGATGTTTCCCTGGAACTGGAACTACAGACAGTTGTTAGCTGCCATGTGGGTGCTGGGAATTGAACCCGGGTCCTCTGGAAGAGCAGACGGTGCTCTTAACCACTGAGCCATCTCTCCAGCCCCCCCTAGTCTCTTACCTATAGGCCACATACTTAACTAAGCCTGCTTTATGAAACATTCAAGAGTAGATATCTGGCTTTGTCTAAAAGGACTGAGGCCTCTTCCTTTAGACCCCAAAGCTGTGCTGCCTGCCTGATTCCACAGTGTTAATATCTTGTACCTGAAAGATAATTTGATTCAACATCTTTTGGCAATCCCCTTTATCCTTCCCTCCCCCAAACATTCCACTATCATAATTATTCCCTAAAGCCCTCTGACTTTGCATCCAACACAGCTGTCAAGATTGTCCCTGCATCCATTTTGAATGAAGGCACATTACCCCATGACTGGGATCCCTTTAGGAAAACACTACAGTTCCTAGTAAACATTCACGGCTACAGATCTCTCTTTCTGAGTCTCACATTAGCTGCATCCAACTTGCCTACCTAGAAAAAGAAGGCTACTGACACATAAATCAATATAAAATAAGCCTGCTTATCTACCATGCATGACCACCAATTTCTTGAGCATCTTAAAACATCTTGCTTTGTCTAAGTGTTAGTGGGACCATTTCAGATTCTCCATCGTGTTGCTGTTTGTGTTAACAAGCTTCTCATCTAAATGATGATTCACCTCAGAACCTTCCTCTCAGGCCTCCATACCTCCTCCTCTCCCCTCCCCTCCACTCCCTTCCCCTCCTCTCTCTTCCCCTCCCCTCCCTTCCCCTCCCCTAGAATACTAAGTGTGATTAGTTCCTGTCTCTGGGAACTGACTTTGGATAAGTATTTAGAAAGGTGCTTTAGGTACCAGGAAAGCATCCTGGGGTGAACAGCTAGATGATCAGAGAAGCCTGTGTCAAACAAGGAGAGCCAGAAGGAGCCATGTGCTCAAGGGAAGGGCAGCATGGTATAGATAGCCAAAGATGTGAGGTAGGCCCAGCACAACTGACATTACCAAAGGAAGATACTGTGCCCCTGTTTTTGGGTTATGATGGTGGCACAGGGTAATCTAATGGAGGTCTGTGGACAGGAGTAATGGACAGGTCTCTCCAGAAGTCTGTGTGCTGCTAAGGGGGCTCCAAGTCAGGTACAAGGTCCTGCTGGGAAGTACCAAATGTTCCCTTCTAATTGTCAGAGAAACTGCCAGGCAACAGAGGCAAGGAAAACAACCCATTTAGCATCACATCCTAAGCAGCTCAGTGCTCAAGGATGTAAATCTAGAGGCACAGCTGGACCCCAGCACTGATTCCAAGGTCACTCTCCTGCAGAGGTCACTGCTAGCTCCCAGGGCTCAGTCTGCCTTCCTTTCTGCTTCCACCTGGAGCCCCACGTCATGGTCACACACAGAGCAGGTGACAGCATAGGGAATGGTCCCTAGTGGGCCACTAAGGTCCAACCAGCTCCCATTGTTGCACAGGCCCAGCTGAAAGGTTTTGAGGTAAACAAGCCTCAGCCCCGCAGGACTGTTGGGGGGGAGGGGGGGGATAGCAGGGCTCTGGGATCATCCCTTCCATGAAGGTGGTCTCCTTGCAGGTCTCACTAACACTCATATCCCATCTCTTGTCAGGGATGATCCTGTTAAATATGTCTTTGCTTTGGTCTCTTCCTTCACATTTTCCCTTCATCCATATTCTATCTAACTTTACTAGGGCTATGGTTGCTTTCCAGCTCTGTACCCATTTAAGCTTTATAATCTTTTATTAGGCTTGTGTTCGTGGATAAATAAATCTCAAGCACTTGAAACTTTATCTACTGGAAGCTTCTGCTTTGGCTTCCAAAATGCTCCTGATCTCCAGCTAAAATAATAAAGTCATTATCTCTGAAAGATGGAGCCTTTTGAGTTCCAGACCTCGAACAGGTGAAGATGGATGTCTACATAACTCACACTCTTGATATTTTGTGGAATTTTTAAATGCTTTTGAATTAGGTGATTTATAACAGTAAAGCTATTATAAAAATTGAGTGTATTTAATTTTTCTATAAAAATGAGCACTACTAGAGCTGGAGAGTTGGTTCTGCACCTAAGGGCACTTACTGCTCTTATATCGAGTGGCCAAATTCAGTTCCCCAAACCCACACTGGGCAGTTTACAACCATGTCTAACTCAAGCTCCAGGGGACCTTCCTCTGGCCTCCACAGGCACACACACAGACACACACACTTTAAAATAATTCTTTAAAATATGAACACTATTGTCCAATTTTAAATATAAAATTGATGCCAAACATCATTTGGCCATGGTGCATGTTATGTTTTTAGGTGTGTGGGGGGTATGCATACATCTGTGTTTAGATTTGCATATATATGTATGTGTGAGTGTGAGTGTGTGTGTGTGTGTGTGTGTGTGTGTGTGTGTGTGTGTGTACAGAGACAGAAGCCAGAAGTGCCACCTTCTCTATCTTTTTTTTTCCCCTTAGTTTTGAGATAGCAATTTTCTCTATAGGACTTCACTGATTTGGCTAGACTAGCTGGCCAGGGAGCTTTCCCACCACCAAGCACTGGAAATAGATGGTGTACACTGCTGCACACAGCATTTACATGGATGCTAAGGATCCAGTCTTGGGTCCTCATATTTGTATAACAAACTCTTTACTCATCCAGCCACCTTCCCAGACCGGAGTGCATTTTTAACAGTCACGATGTTATCTATAATTACACTACCACTATACTTGTATATTAGACTACTCAAATGTAGTTTCTTGCCTATGAAACTTCAAGGACATTTGGTCAATGTTTTAAGTACTTAATTCTCTCTTAAATAAATGAAAAGTTGCTAAACTCACCAAAAGTATCCCATTTGCTTTAACCACACTCACTATTTCTATGTTGTCAGATATTTGACTGAGAAACATTTGAAATACAGAGTATATGTGGCTGGGAAAAAAAATATTCAAACATGACACGTTGTAGGTGGAGACAGGGAAGATTTGGGGACTCAGGGATGCTGTGCCAGGGAATTTCATCCCATTAAGTATGAAGCCAATGCAGAGGAGTGGACCACTTAGGATTGCCAGAGTAGAGTGGGAATCTGGAATTCGTTGTCTTTATTCTTGTTCTTTACTTTGGCTAGCTGAGATTCCACGATGCCAGATTCATCCAATCCTCCTCCAGAAATAGAGGAGATCCTGTGACAGCTACCATCTGCTTTTGTCTTTATGATGCAAAAACAAGCGTCTCTAAAAGGATGGCTCAGTGGATAGAGTGCTTGCTGTACAAGCGTAAGGACCTGAGATCAAACCCCAGCACCTATGTACAAAGCCATTAAAGACATCTCAGCTGCTGGTGGGTCTCCTAGTTGAGCAGCTCAGTTGATTCAAGGGCATTTGTTAGGGTGACAACTGACTCTGTTTTTGTGTGTGTCTCTGGCTGCCTCCTACTTCATCCCAGAAGCATCTGGGTAAGATAGTGTTTTCAATAAGCTGGCTGGGGTCCCTTGGCTCTATAGAATAATGTGGAGACTGCGTTGTACCACACCCTAAAGGTGGTGCTGGTTTCCGCCTTCCACCTTCCTGATGGGATGGTGAGTGCTCTCGGGAGTAAACAACTCCTTATTGGCTGTAGGCGAGGATGGTGGCTTGCTTCCGCATCCTCGGACCTATGGGCGATGTCCACGTGGCTTACTGGGATTGGAGGCCCAGAGGGTATTTAGCCACGAGCGGACTTCTCCCTGGGGTCGTTCGTCGTTTGTGAGAGAGTGAGTCATTCGTCTAAGAGTGAATGAGTCAGTCGTTCGTCATCCATCAGAGTGAGAGTGAGAGTGAAAGACAAGAAGATATCTGAAAGGCCCGAATAAACTGCAAAGAGAAGGATCCGGTGTTGCATCTTCCTTGCTGGCGAGGTCGCACGTGACAGAATAATAATTATGGATAGGTAAAGAAAAACTCTTCCAGACCTTGAGTGCCCAAGCCCTAGGAGCCAGGCTGGTGGATGCAGATACTAGATTCCTGGCTTCAGAAACCAGAGACTTGGGCTTTAGGTCCTTGGGTTGGATGCCTACTGCCCTGAGCTTTAACAAGCAAATAACACTTGGCAGCTGCTCTAATTCTGGGCATCCAGGAGTACTGCCTTTCAGCAGCGGGTGCCAAGAAGGTTCCTGTTACAGGCTGGTGTTTCTTGAGCAGGGCTGGTCACTGTTGGCCTAGCACTGGCCCGTTCTGTTCTCTCCCTGTTCTGATCACCCCACTACACCCTGGATTTTTTGCCCTATACTTTGTGAAGGGACCGCCCTTCCCTTGTTCTGGCAATCCCAGCTAGGGCAATGGCCTCTCCTCTCAGCTGCTTTTCTTGGGGTGATTTGAATATTTCCCCCTACCCAGGTTCATGTGTTTGAACACTAGATTCCCAGCTCTTAGTACTGTTTGAAAAGATTAAGAAGTGAGGCTTTGTTGGAGGAGGTGTGTGACTGGGAGCAGACTTGAAGGTCACAAAAGAATCGATTCCCAGGATGCTCCTTCTGTCTACTTGTGGATCAAGATATGAACACTGAGCTGCTGCTGCCACCATGTACCTTTGTTACTACATTGTCAACTCTGACCCTCTTGAAATTATAAACCTGAATAATGCTTTTTTTTTTTTAAAGTTGCCTTGGCCATGCTGTTTTGTCATAGAAATTCAAACGTAATTATGATATATTTCTTTTTCTGGGAGCAGCAGGAAAGCTGCTGGAGAGCTGGGGGAGCTGGCTGAGGCCCTTTCTGGCCACAGGAACAATAAGATATACTTCCTGTTCTTTGGTTTTTCCCATCCTTGTGCCCAAAGTCAATGGAAAAGTTCTTCTGGGACTTTTCGTTATGGTTTCTATTGCTGCAACCAAACACCATGACCAGAAGCAAATTGAGGAGAAAAGGGCTTGCTCTGCTTACACTTCCATATTGCTATTCATATTGAAGGAAGTCAGGACAGGATCCTAGAGGCAGGAGCTGATGCAGCGGCCATGGAGGGGTGCTGCTTACTGGCTTGCTCTTCATGGCTTGCTCAGTCCACCTTCTTATAGAAGCCAAGACTGGCAGCCTAGAGATGGCACCACCTGCCATGGGCGGGGCTCTCCCGGTCTATCACTAATTGAGAAAATGCCTTAAGCTGAATCTCATGGAGGCATTTCCTCAGCTGAGGCTCCTTCCTCTCTGCTGACTCTGGCTTGTGTCAAGTTGATACACAAAAGCAGCCAGTACAGAGACTGAACAGAGATGAGAGAATCTGTGCTTTTGTGTCCTTTCTATCTAATTTTCTACTAATCAACTTCCTGGCCTCATGGAGGATAGAGAGAGAGAAGAAAAGAGACATACAGAGCTCACCCTGTAATTCCTTCCTTCCCCTAGGAATCCGAGAATCTATGCACCTCTCTACCTGTGATGGTTACTTTGCCAACTTGATACAAGCTAGAGTCACCTGGGAAGGAATTGTCGCCCTCCGACTGGCCTGTAAGCAAGTCTTTAGGACAGTTTCTGGAGCGATATAGCAGGCCTAGCCTTTTGTTGACAGTGCCAGCCCTGGGCAGATGGTCCTGGGTTTTATAAGGAAGCAGGCTGAGAAAGCCCTGAGGAGCAAGCCAGTGAGCAGCATCCCTCTTGGCTCTAGTTTCCCTCTTGAGTACTTGCCCTGACTTCTCTCTGTGATGGACTGTGTGGCCTAGAAGTGTAAGTCAGAGAGATCTGTCCTCCCCACGTTTCTTTTGGTCATTGTGTTTATTGAAGTCTTAGAAAGCAAACCAGGACATTATCTAAGTTGCTGGACAGGTTCGAATGTCAACCTCTGCCTTGTCTTTTGTTTGGAGAAGTGTGTGTGTGTGTGTGTGTGTGTGTGTGTGTGTGTGTGTGTGTAGCAGGGGTCCAAAGAAGTCAGAAGATGGAATCAGATCCCCTAGTACTGGAGTTAAAGACAATTTTGAACCACCTGGCATTAATACTGGGTACCATGCAAAAGCAGAAAGTGTTCAAAACCACTGGGGCCATTCAGTTCTTCCTAGTGGCAGAATAACACCAAATGACCTTCCACCTGGGATCCCCCCTGGACAGGTTCACATTCCATGCTAGCTAGCCTGGACTGAAGATTCACAGGCATCTAAAATCTAATTGCAGAGCTCTGTGTCATGAAGGAAGGGGCGAGTGTACCGCACACACTGAAGTCAAAAGGGTTTGGCTCAGTTTTGTAAACTGTGTTTCCATGGCTGTGACACACAGCTCAGGCAAAACAAACAAACAAACAAACAAACAAAAAAACTGTAATCCAGCTCTTTATTGTTGGAAATGATACAGTGTGATCCTATCAAAGGTCAAGTTGACTTTTAAGACTAGAAGGCTGAGAAGGCCCTCGGTGGTCCAAGGAGATTTAATGGAGAATTCCTTATCTGGGATTTTGCCAGCTCCACATTTAACCCATATATTCTACAAACATTCTACACAGTCTAGCCGAGTTCTCAGATCTCAGCAGGACCAGCTTACCAGAGATTTGCTTGGAGGTCAGTCATGGGGCCACTGATTGCTTTTAAGCTTCATTGAGAGGGGTGAGTGCCTGCTCTTTGCTCCAGCACAGACCTGCAATCCTATGTAAGACCTCTGCAGCCTTTTAGATTACAGCAGTGTGGGTTGGGTGCAACACTGCTGCTGGGATGGACTGACACTCCTACCTTACTGATAGTCTTCATTTCTTTTTCAGGGAGGCCTCTGCCAGTCTGCATCAGAGTGCTGCTGGCTTACACAGGCTACAAAGTGGACTTGGTCAATGAAAGGAGATAGAGAGTGAGGTCACATTGAGAGGGTGCTCACTGGCTTCCTGCCTAAGAGCCCAGCCCTGGTACAACCACCCCTGCAGATGACTCACTGGGGTTTTACGAAGTGCTTCCTGGGTCCTCATTCCAGCTTCCTCCTTCCCCAGTTGCTCTGATCCCTCCAAGCTCATTGGTCCTACAGTCTCATTCATGGTTGCTTGAATTTCATCCTTCTTGAAAATTTAGATTTCAGGGAGATGCCTCAAAAGCAGGCAGGATAGAGAACAATGTACTACATGAAAATGAGCAAGTTTCTAGATAAGGGTAGCAGAGACAATGGCCTGATGCCTGCTCAGGGCAGAATTCTTAATCTGTCCTCTCTGTTCCCATACCCCCTGCTCCATGTTTTCCATGGGCTGCCATGTTGGGCAGCTGCCAACTGGGAAGACATTCCAGTTCACGCTGCAGCCCTATTTTTGAATAATCCAGCTAGCCTGCTTTGGATGGCTTTGAAAAGAGTCTGCCTCTTATTCTTTTTGAGGTGGTTTTCCATGAAAAGCATTGTTAAAGATTTGCCCAATTCAACCTAAAGAATTAGAGCCACCTGCAGGGAGGTCAATGGCTTCCTTCATGTTCATGCAAACTGTGGGAGGAAGGCAGTGACATTCAGGAAGAAAACAGTTCAGTCTTGTGCTGGCGGGAGTGTGACATCAGGGATATGCCACCTCTCACTGGTGGCAGACTGAGAACTGGAAGAAATGTGAGTGCCAGGCAGCATGATGATAATTGCATGGGCTGTTTGGAGAATGTCTACAGAAAGGGGATTCCTGAGAGAGATGTCATCATGGAGAGGAAAACATCTATCAAAGATGAAGCCTCATTTCATGTTAGAACAAACAGCTTCCTTTGGCTTCTCAGTCAAGCATGTGAAAAATGCAGAATTTCTCTGTGGCCATAGCACAAGCAGTCAATACTACTGGGGCAAAGTGAAATTGCAAGCTTGTGAAGTCCCTAGTTCTTGACATTGAGAACAGGAGAGGGTCATTCATAGTCAGCATTCTGCCACCAACACTGAGAATTGCAGGGGTTGCCACTCATGCTCTATAAACAAGCCCCTGGGGTACCACACATGAGAAGTCTCTAGTATGAAAAGCAGGACAAGGCTAATCTAGAAACATTCTGTTGTGAGCTCACAGAAACAAAGGATGAGTGGAAGACCATGCCCTGGGAGCCCAGACCCTAAATGTGCAAGATGGCTTTACAGAAATTCCCAGGAAAGACAACTGAATTGCTTTCGTTGGGTCATGAGAACTTACTTGGGATCCAAAACAAATTAGAACCACTGCATCGGAAACATCTCCAAAGGAGCAGGCTGCAAAGTCTCACAGATTACAAAACTGGCTAGCCCAGGCTAGTGCTTGCCTCAGGGGTCATTGGAGAGTGGGACACTAAAACTGGAACTTGGTGCAGCCAGCTCCTAGCTCTGTGAGTAGACAGACAGGGGCTCACTTCTCTGTAACTTCAGTTCCACACCTGCAAACTGGAGTCTGTAAGAAATACCACCTTACCTTATAAACTTGCAGGAATTTCATGGATGAGGAGCTCCTGGTGTTTCTACAGCAGCGTCATTTTTAAAAATTAGTTATTTTTTTCATTTTACACACCAATCACGGTTCCCCTTCTTCCCCTCCTCCCACTCACTCACCAGCTTTTCCTTCTCCCTGCCTTTGCCATTCACTCCTCAGAGAGGGTAAGGCCTCTTGTGGATAATCAACAAAGTCTAGCAAATCAAGTTGAAGCAGAAGCAAGGCCCTCCTCCCTGTATCAAAGCTGAGCAAGGTATAGGGAATGGGGCTCCAAAAAGCCAGTTCATGCACTAGGGATAAATCCTGGTCCCACTGCCAGAGGCCCTACAAACTGCCCAAGCCACAGTCATCCACATTCAGAGGACATAGTTCAGTCCCATGCAGGTTCCCCAGCTGTCATTCAGAGTCAATGAGCTCCCAGTAGCTCAGGTCAGCTGTCTCTATGGGTTTCCCCATCATGATCTTGGCCCTTTTGCTCATATAATTCCTCCTCCCAGGATATCCCCCCCTAGAAATGTGAAATATATATATACATATATACACATATATATGTATATATTCTCAAGTAAATTGGAAGAATTGGGGAAAGGGGGAAGGGGAGGTGGGAAGAGAACAGGAAGGATCAATGTGGTCGAGTTGGGGGAGGGACAGAGAGGGAGAGCAAAGAAAAGTGTCTTGATAGAGGAAGCCATTTGGGGGGTTAGGGAGAAACTTGGATGTAGTAAGAGGTTTCTGGCCTGTCCAGCCGCTGGTCCAGACCCACAGACCTGCAGTCCCAGACTGACTAGCCCCATGGTCCAGAACTGCCTGTCGCTGCTTTAGGACCCCCACAATGACTCAGATGCTTGTATTAATTACATTCTGTTCTGCCTATGGCTTGGGCATATTGCTAGCTAGCTCTTGCATCTTAATTCAACCCATTTTCATTAATCTGTCTTAACATGTGACCCGTGGCTCACCTGTGTTACTTTTACATGTTGATTCTTGGGCAGCTGAATGGTGCTTCCTTTTACCCCACCCTCCTTCTCCTATCTATGTTCCGATTTCCCCGCCTACTTCTAAGATGCCTGTCATAGGCCAAGACAGTTCTTTTGTTTGTTTGTTTTAATTAACGAATGTTATTCACAGCATACAGAAAGACATCTCTCATCACCTGGAATCTACAAGGATGACCCCAGCTAAAACTCTAAGCAATAGTGGAGAGGGTGAACTGAACTGTGGAAGGCCTGAACTGGCCTTCATAAAATTGATGGCCATCCTAATTTTCATAAAACCTTCATCCAGCAGCTGAGAAAAGCAGATGCAGAAAGCTACTTAAAAACAAACAGACAAAAACAAACAAACAAACAAAAAAAACAAAACAAAACAAAACAAAAAACAACCATCATTTACTCAAGATTCAGGGATTGTGACAAAATTTGCAAAGTCCTGTAGCGGGAAATTAGGAACTGTATATGTGAACGATCACGTCATAGGAATGGAGACGAGCTGGGCGTGGTTAACTGAAAAGGATTCCGGAAGTAGACCTTCGAGGGAGGGGACCAGGACAGGAAGTCGTCATTCTCTCACGAGAGTTCCCCGACCGAGTGCGCAGTTCGCTCCAGCTGCCCGGGAATTCGGACGTATGGCATGGGGATGAAGAATCTTCCTTAGAAAGGCTCCGGCGCACTGCAACCTCATCCTGTCATCTTCTCCTAAAACCGGCTCTGTTTTGTAAGCTATTTTCTCCAAATAAACCCTGTTTATAAACATATCTCAGGGCGGGTTTTTACCGTGATAATTGGCGCCTGAACGCGGGGCTAATTCGACAAACCCGCCGGGTTCC